>JAQIXJ010000265.1:0-42595 GCA_034700185.1 Phthiracarus laevigatus
TTTGAGTTGGATCTCCGAAATCAAAGCGAAGCATTGAGGATTGATTTCCGTCAACACGTGTTTCCGGTGGTTTCGTTGTGACCATTGCTGGAGTGCTTTGTGGTGACACTGAAGGAATCAGTTGATTCAGTTGAGTGCTTCGTGTGCGAGGGAGTGATGCACTTCGAGTCTGAACTGGTGTTGTGCTTTGATTCTGTTGATTTCGATTTTTCTTTCTTTTTCGAGCGCCATTTTCGCTTTCTGTTTCTTCTTTTCGATTCGATAGTCAGTCGATTTGCTATCCTACGGACTGCGCCAAAATTGTGACCTTTGATGTCACAAATAATTAATGATTGAATGAATGAGCGGACACTGACTTGAATGCAAACTATTTTTATTGATTAAAATAAAAATATGCGGCAACTCATCTAATGATGAGTCAACAAAACGGTAATTGTTTTGAAAGTAGCGAAGCGAGAGAGAGAGAGCAAAGCAAAAGAGTGGTTCTTTTATAGGGACCATAAGGGGTCATGTAATGGCCTTAAACAAAAAACTAAAATTAAGGCGTCACTTGGGGTGCACATTTTGTTATTTATTATTCTTTATTTGATTTATTCGTATGAATGCGTTTAATTAATGGTCTATTTTCTAATCACATATATTTCTAACGCTTAGAAGAATAAAATGGCGTATTCGTTTATTCCTTCTGGATATGAAGATGAGTCGGATCGACAACTTTATGGAGAGATCAATGCTTACATTGAACAACAAATCGTAAAATCACACAAATCAACTAAATTTAACTTTGAAAAAGACCAATCACTTGCTAACAGAACGAATTTTTCGATTAAGAGAGAACATCTAGGTTTAAAAATTTATTATATTAAAATAATTATCTCTATCACGAACGCCTACATTACTTAAAAGCAAATTTTTCTATGTAATTAATCTTAAAGCGGTTTAGGAAATTTTGTAATATATTTTCTATACGTTTATTTTATACCCGAATTCAGAAGAATTATAATGAATAAATTATAAAAGCCGAACAATCACTTAATATTACTCAAATTCACCACACAAACCACGAATATGTTCCATTTCCTATAATTGGTTGCAACAACTATTATCTTTCTTATATTATCAACTAAATAAGAAACAAACTATTTAATAAAAATAACTGTTCCATGTGTTTCACTAGTGGACGCGAGCTATGCAAATGCTCGCATTGTAAAAGGTGTGGACTATACGGCCTTAAAGCTGGAAATCCACTGTAAATACTCTACAGTCTTGATTAAAGCTCTTAATCCAAAACTCGCTGATGTTTCAAAGATAATTAAAAAAATAAAGTGCACAACAGAAGGAAAGGCTTGCAAATCTTTAAATTGATTTGAAACTATGGAACGCTCACTCTGAAACATATGATTATTTGAAAAATGTAGATCCTTTAATTAATGGTAACATGTCATTTGCTGACTGGAACTATATTTGTAACAAATTCGAACCTAAAGTAATTAGCTTCGATGTTGAATGCGTTCAAGGATTTGATAATTGCAATTATGAAGATCAAGTGCTTGGTCATTGTCTTTTAAATGGAATCTGGTATCAACTGGTTTATAATACATACATCAACCAATTGGTTAAAATAGTTAAGACCAATCAAGGAATACATGGACATTCTGTTAACAAGTTCGCTAAAGGATCAGCCATGGAGTCAGTTAATTTGCGGATTACGGAACTCTAAAGTACATTTGATTAGTATATAGCGCTTTACACTAAAACTTGTATAATTTTTGGAAACATCTTGGCATTAATTTATCGATCATTCATCAAGATATTGATTTTTAAAATTATTTCGAAAAAGCATCATTACGAAATATTGTGAATTACTTATGTGGAAGAGATTTTCAAGGGTTGCAACAATATAATTGCGAATTTGATTCGCGTTATTCACTCTATGCATGTTTTCTATATAGGATAAAACTTGTTGCTAAAGAGCATATCCTGTAATTATCAATGGAAAAAAATATTAATACTGAAGAGATGAGTTAGAATGAGAACAAGTATTAGTTGGCGGATATAGAATCTGTCTTTGTTTGGAGATCGATAAAAAATTTTGAAAACAGCACAAAACACAGAAACTGTTACTACCAAAACCATTAAAGAATTAGTTGAATAGCCACTTAACCTTGTGTTGAAAGAATAAAACATATTTTCTTTAAATAAGTAATTTTAAGATTATTGTTCATAGTTATATTTGACTTTATATTAAGGTGTTGTTATAATTATATTACGAAAAGTATTGCATTCGAAGCTGTGAACGCAGTATGTATGGTATGTGGCATTTTCCATATTGCACCAATATAACGTGAAATATACAAACCGTATCGTAAATCAAAATAGTCGTATTCATGTTAAGAACAATGGGAAATTTGCACACATCTAATTTAGGCTTCAAATCATGAATTTTAATAAATGATGAAAATTAATCTCAATTTTGAGAATCTAAAAGAAAAAAAGTCAATATAGATCATACAAACTTGTACCGCCTATTTTTTAACTAAAGAGTTCAAAAAAAGAATACAATTCCATTAAGATGTGTTTATTTTATCCCTTATAACATCCATTAAAAGGTTGTTTTATAGAACAGGGGCCTTTTTTGTTTCAAATATTACACCTTAACAATTTTTAAAAAATTTTATTTATAAAAACGTGACGTTATTAAGGTATACTATAGTTATAGACAACAAAGTATTTAAAAAACTGAAAATCATTTAAAACACTTACAACCTAAATTTATTATAAACATTCGCATGCCCTAACACAAGGTTTAATATTTAAAATGATTCGTTTCTAAAATACGTTGAGATTCAAAACTAATTTATGGTTTATTTCTAAATTTAGATGAGACTGTTCTAGTATTAGATCTGACATTTTTTATTTATGCTTTAACTTTAGAAATGAGTTTAAAAGAAGTCTATTTCTTAAAAGTAAAAATAAATTTAATGTTAATTAATATTTTTCATTGTTCAAGATTCTGTTTTAACAAACACATTGAAATGTACTTTTCCATGTTACGGAAATACCCATCACAATTTTTAGCAGTTACGTGATCCGATTTAGAGTAAATTATTTTAAATAATGCATTTTCATTTGAGAGCTAAGAACGCTTAATAATATTTTCCATATCGAAAACATGTTGACAATAGGATTATAAAAATGGAGAATTTGTGGTCAAAAATAATGTTTCATGACCGTGAGTCTCAAATAAGTTCTTAACTTTAGGAGTTTTGTGGAATGTAATATTAACTATTATATAGTAACACTTTGTTAATTTGTCAAGCGAAATATATTCAATTAATTGATCGAGTAATTTTCATAATCTTCGGAGTTGTATGCCTTATCCAGACATTCAAATAAGTATAAACAATTGATGTTAATTGCGCAAGCTATGAAATAAGTTTTATTTCTTAATGTCGAAAAAGGTTTTGTAGCAGGAGAATTTTTAGTAGCACGACTATAACTTATTCAAGAAAAAATTTGAGTTCAAGTTTCATCAGTAAAAAACATTTGAATCCTATCGTGCATAATTTGGTTAAATTTTATTGCATAATTGTACCGCTGCACATTTATATCAGTATCATTTTGTTTTTCTAGAATGAGTGCAATTCATTTAAACGAGAAATGAATATATTTTAAAAAATGCTTATGGTTTGGTATGATGCTTTAGTTTCGCTGACATTTACAAAGCGAGCTAAAGTATATGATGCAAAAAACAAAAACCTAAGAGCTTTGTATAGGTAAATTAAATTATTGGAATAAAGTAATATAATTTAATCAATTAAACAACAACATGTTTCAAATCTTGTTTAATTTTCTTAATCAACATAATCAAAGTATTAGGAAATGACATTGTGATAAAAGATGGAATAATTTATGCCTTTTTAATCGAAATCGAACGATCCTTCCGAATATGTTTATTGAGATTAGTGGTGTTGGGGTATTTTTTTCCACCTTCCCAAACCAAATTATCTTTACCGTTCTTTCTAAAGATATTGCAATGCTCTACAGGGAAGGCTTTTAATGATTTATCCACTAAAATGGAAGAAATTATTTGGAGTTAAAAGTTCCAATGATTTTATGTTTCAATATTTCTCATAAATATTTGCGGAAACCGAAAACATCGCAAAAAGTAAGTTTAACTCGAAATGTCATTCGTTTCTTCTTAAATGGAGTCCTATAATCTTCGTCAGCCATGTAATCGTCATCATTATCATCATTGCAATCATTATCATACTCGTCATCACTTTTATCATTATTATTACCTTAGCTCTTATTACCACTTTCATTGTCGGGCAATGTATATATTAAGGTCGGCAACAATAGCTGTATAAAACGCTTTATAAAATTAATTTATTGTTGTAAAAAATAAGTTACAAAATAAAACAAAAGTGTAGTATTACATAAACGTCTATTAATTATTTTATAAGTTATGTTAGGTTTTAGTTTAGTTTGGTTTGGTCATGTTAGGATAGGTTAATTTATGTTAAGTTAGGTTTTGGTTTATTATGGTTAGGTTATGTTTGGTTTGGTTAAGATAACTTTGTCTGTAAACTATTTAATACTAATCTTTTGTTTTACTTTGTAAAGTTTTGATTCAACAATAAATTAAATTTATAAAGCATTTTATACTGCTATTGTTGCCGACCTTAATCTATACTAACCCCTTCATTGTCTTTTTCATTATCATCACCGTCGCCATCATTAACGTTATTACCATCTCCTTCATTCTCATCACCATTTTTGTAGATAATAAGAGGAGAGGAACAATTGGGTACGTTTAATTCCGCATTTTGAACATTTTTCCAAAGTGAAAGAAACTTTTGCGCTACTTTCGACCGAACCAACTATTGGCACCACAACTTCTTCACCAGCAACCAAGTCGTGACAATGTCACCTGGAGTTGACAGAAGTAGTCATTCTAGATCTATTATTATCAATACGTGAATAGTGATTATTTTATTCCAGTTATTTTAAAGGAACCTTGTGTTTATAACTTTAGAGAGTAATATTTTGTCTTTAAATTGTCTCGATCGGTGGCCAACGCTTCCATATTTTTTTAGCTAACTTTGAAAAAGTCAGCTATTGTGTTTGGATTGTACGTCCGTATGTCTGTCTGTCCGTCCTTACGTCTGGCCGTCCTTCCGTCTGTCCGTACTTCCGTTTGTGGACTCTAATGTGAATTACCTATGGCTGTATAACTTAGTAATACCCTAAGATAAAATAATAAAGGTCTAGATTAAAATCGGTCTGATGGTGAGTAATAAAAGTGAGCTATCTATAAATGTTCCGTTCTTGTTTAATTTAAAACCAATTTTAATTAAACGTTAGAAATCATGTTTGTTTGATTGTTACAGATGAAACTCGGACGTTTTTTGGTAACGTTTTATGATTTGATAAAACGAGGCCTACTATTTAAATTAAATTTAAACATAAATTCTTTGTTTGCCAATGCTTGTTCAATAAAAACGTTATAAAATATAACTGATATCCTGGAACCACAAAATATCGTTATAGTTCGTATGTTTTTGAGTTTTTTATCAAAAATATGAGACCGTCATTACTGTTTTCTTCGTTAAAAAATGACTGAAATACAAAGGTTTTAAAAAATATTTATTTTTGCAATATAATTAAAATATAGGTTTGTTATTAAGTTTGCATTAGTTATTTTGAGATAAATAATTTGTGGTAAAACGGTAGAATTGTTTAAAAAGTAAAAATCATTAAAATTTTCTACATCCAAAGTTAAATGTTTCAAGTTTTTAAAACATATCAGTTTATCAAATGATGTTTGGCAATTATCTAAAGTAAATTTTTCAATTCTAAAAAGTTTTATAGGTAGTTCAATAGTAGCTTTAGATTCAGCTGAATTTGACCCTTTAACTTTTAATTCTTTTAAACTTTTGTTGGTTTTTGATAAAATTTTCAAGCAATTAATCGTAAAGTTTTCCAAATTAAAGTTTGTTTCAAAAGTTGTTTCCATTATATCAATTTTTTCAAAACGACTTAATTGTTTGAAAAAATCAAACATGAAACTGTCGTAAATTTTTGTTGAATTATCAATAAAATATCTAATTTTTTTGACTTGAATGTAATAAACGTTCACAAACAAAACAAAATCTTTAATGCCTGGCAACGATAACTCAACACATTACAACAATGGAAGATTAGGTTTATTGAAGTCATATAAAAAACAACTCACATCAAGCGCTTTAAAACTAGTTAGTGTTTTTAATCTAGGTGTACAAATTAACAGATTTTTGAGTTGCTGTTGAGGTAAAACTACATTAATATCCAATGAGATAATTTTTACTCCAACGTTAATTTTATTAATTAAAGTTATTACTAATTACTTTTCCTGATAGCTTTATATATACATGAAATTTTGATAAAAATTTACACTTTTCTGTTATAACTTTGTAGAAATATAGGATTGATTTGAATATGCTGTTAATCTTAAGATCATTTATAAACTTACATTTTCAATTATCATTCGAAAAATATTTTTATTAAATGAGTAGTGATTTTTTAATTGAAGCACATAAGGATTACAATGTTCATCGATTACCCCACACACCTGATTTAAAGTAAGTAGTAATAACTAACTTGTTTTGTTTGTTTAATATTAATCTTTTAAATTGTTTAGAAACACTTTCAAGTTTAAAACAATCGTTGATTGGTAAAAACCGTAAAATAAGTTCTCTTTAGTCGTCACCTAAACATTCAAAATTCAATATTTTTCGCACATTACTGTAGCTTAATTTAATTCAAACATTTTTTAAAAATTGTCATTAGGAATGAATAAAAGAATACTAAATCAATTAATATAATGATACTTTTTATTATAAGCGAACCGATATAAAATGATATTAAAAAAATTCATCTTCATTTTTTAAACCATACACAAATCAATAAACGCATGCGCTACGATCAACCTAACTTGACATTTATTTATTTGTTTTGATAGTTTTTTAGCTCACTTTCTTGAAAAGAGAGCGAGGTTATGGATTTGACCATGTCTGTTTGTCCATCCGTCCGTCCGTCAGTCCGTAACGGTGTCCGAACTAGAACGACCACTAAACTTAGCATGTATTTTATATCAGTTATTTTTGAAACTTTAGAAAAACGTTGACTAAAAATTAATTAAAATAAATGTTAGCTAAGATCAAACCGTATAAGAAAGTGAGCTCTCTATGAATGTGTCGTTCTTGTTATATTATAAGTAAATAACAAATGTTATATTGAAATTAACATTTGATATAACTAATCAAAAGTTTTTATAAAATGATATCGAGGTTGAAATCAAATGAAAAATGATAACCTAAATTAACACACGTGATAGCCTTCAAGTAGCAAGCAGTTAAATTTTCAACATGCAAATAATTTCAATATAGATTTATTCTCTATTTTTATTGTTCTTTTTAGCTCACTTTTGAAATAAAAAGTGGAGCTTATACAATTGACTATGTCCGTCTGTCTGTACGTACGCAGCCTTATGATTTTCATGGAATATATAAACCACATCTCTTCCTCAAAGTCACAAATATTATAAATATGATAAAAAATGGCAAATACCCATTAAAAGTGAGCTCTCTATAAATGTTTCGTTTTTGTTTAATTTATTAATTTCGGCTTTATTATCCAGAAAAGCCTTCTCCACCGCTTTCTCAATGGCCTCAACCAGAATAACCAATTGTAAGTTAATGTCATCCATAACCCTATGTTTTAATATGCTAATTAGTTAGGTTTTCATTATTATAGTTTAACTAAAATACTTACGTATTTCTTGTTGAAAGATCCATATATTAATAATAATTACAATTATTCAATTGAAAGAAAAGAATAACAAAAAAAAAATTATTGAAAACGATAGCAAAACACGTGCTATTATGGTATACAAAAACAATAATAAATTACGTATCAATCCTAATTGGGACAATTAATGTTTAAAGTAGGGGAATTAAGGCTAGTAACTTGACTTTCAACTTACCTTATGTCCGACTACCTATGTAACAAACGAAGTCAAAAATATTCCTAACCCTAAAAAAGGGTCATAAAACTGTCACATCTGTAACCGACATTATATAAGCATATAACATAAAAACTGTTTTAATTCTTTACTAATGTGTCCACCATAGAGATAATATCTCGAATATAATATTCCTTCCATTATTCTTAAAACATTTTACAATTAAAAAATAATTAAAACCTAATTTAATTGTGTGAAAATCATTTATTTAATTATTACGTAATAACAACTCTTCAGATACCATTTTCCCTGTATCAATATTGGGACATATAAAAAAAGCGAACTCTATGATTGTTCTGTCCATGTTTTTATTAACTTTGTAAATTTGTAAATATTATAAATTTTTTAATAAGTTTAATGTTTTTAAAGTTTTATTTTTAAGATTTAATATTTTAATAGTAACTTTCTGTTTATTTATGGTCTTTAATGTTTAGACGTATAAGAGATTCGATACGCCTGGAACCGAATACGCACGAATAGCTCAGAAAACGTAAACACGATTACCTGTTAACTCTATAAGACTCTAACTAACGCAAAACTCGGGGTTATAGACTGTCTATAACTTCGATTTATCGTCCGACGATAATTAGAGAATGGGGGTGTTCCACCAGTTGTCAACTGGACAACCTTAGACTCGCGATAACTCAACTGGAGTTATACTACCTGTTAGTTAAACCCTGTATTCACTCGAATCCAACCGTTATATGTTAGGGTCAATCACCACGTGTTCGTTGCAGTGTCAACCGAATAAGCGTAAGCGAACGTTGAAACACCAAAATTATTTATTAAACAAAATAGTAGTTTTATCACTTATAGAAATAATCGTTATACGACACAAACTAATTATAAAATGGTTATAAAATGAGTTTTAGTTCTTAGCTAAAACTTATAAAAACTTCTAAAGTTTTAAGTACAAAATAATGTAAAATAATGAATTATTTAGTCTGTGAAGGGAAGACTTAAGCACTAACGCTAACTGAAAGTATCTAAAATAAGAATAATCTACGAGTTAGTGTTTGGCAAACACTAACTTTTATACTAAAAATATAAAAATCTGATGAAATTGGTTGTTCGTTGTGATTGGTTGACCACCACTTATCTCTATCCAGATCTGTACAATGGTGGGTCACTGCCACCTCGTTCCACGCCAGACATATCCACTCTGAATGCATTCTACTCTTGTTTTTACCATTTATAACTATTCAAACTTTTAAAAAATATATCATCAATTTTTGCTTTTATTTAAAACTTATAAAAATATTCTATAGAAACATCTAAAGTAATGATATATGTAAGACAATAAGATTTAATTAAATAGAAATCCTTATTAAATATAAAACATCAGAAATCATTAAACAATATCGATTGGTTTATGTTTAGCTGAACTGAGTGTTTCCTAAATATATTGATTTCATTAAATTGTGCACATTTTTTCACGAAAACAGATATTAAATGACTTTATGCGCGATTAATAATAATCACAGGAATTAAAATGATAGAGTGATAAACTTTTATCGCGTAAATGTTTGACATTTACTATAAAATCATTATAATTTAATAATCTTACGGTATGTTCGAAATGTTCAAATACTTTTGTTGTAATTGCTATTTTATTTTCGTAAATTTTCTTTTAATTAATACATGTTTGTGGTAAGAAAATTAATGTAAATTTACTATATATATATAAGTTTATAAATATTTGATACCTGTTTTAACTTTCAACGTTAAAAAAGCCAAAGTTTCAAAAGTTTCAATTCTATACCTTAGATATACAGTAATTAAATGAATCAACAAGTTTTTAATAGCAAGTTTCTATTTAATTTCATAGTTATGATATATACGACATTAAAAATTATGGCGCAAAATCGGATGGCGTTACGAAAAATACGGATTCAATACGCGAAGCTATCGGTGACGCGCACCGAAATGGTGGTGGAGTGGTATACTTCCCAAGTGGACACTACTTAACGGGACCCATTCATTTGACCACCAATATTACTCTTCATTTCGAAACTGGTTCCATAATCGAGTTTAGCTCAGATTTCGATGATTATCTACCAATGGTTAGGTCTCGTTGGGCTGGAATCGAAATTATTAACTTTTCTCCCCTAATATACTGTTCGGGAAATTGCGACCAAATAGTAATAAGTGGCTATAACTCTACACTAATAGGAAATGGAAAAAAGTGGTGGGATTTTGTTTATGAATTGGGAGCCAAATCGAAACAAACGGGAATCTGGCCAACAGAATCAAAATGGCAGCAAATATTTTTGGATTTAAATTCGAATTTCACAGAATCGCCGGATGAGCCCAATTGGCTTAACGTTAGTTTTCTTAGACCACCATTCATACAATTAATGGATTGCAATAATCTTCTCATAGAGGGTATAACGTTACGCGATTCACCATTTTGGACAATAAATCCCGTTTATTGTAATAATGTTACGATAAAAAACGTGAACATTTTGAATCCGAATCCATCGCCAAACACCGATGGCATTGACGTGGATTCGTCCCAAAATGTGCACATCTCTAACACCACTATTAGCGTTAACGATGATTGCGTGGTAATAAAATCGGGTAAAGATTCCCAGGGAAGACGTATAGCGCGTCCATCGGTCAATGTGACCGTAACTAACTGTACAATGTTAAGAGGATTCAGTGGTATAGCCATTGGTAGCGATATGTCTGCAGGTGTTCGCGACGTTTACGTATCCAATTGTTTGTTTAATGGCACCGATCGGGGATTGTTTTTTAAATCAAATCGAGGTCGCGGTGGTGTCGTCGATAATGTACGCGTTAATGATATAACGTTAAGAAATATTAAACGGGAAGCTATTTTGATCAATACTTATAGGGGCTATCCGTACGAACCGTTTTCCGTACGAACGCCTATATTTCGAAATATTTATATTGAAAATTATTCGGGAAACTGTAATAAAGCGGCGGTTATTGTGGGTTTGCCCGAAAGTCAATTGGAAAATGTTAATCTGGTTAATGTTCGGTTGACTGTTAAAGAGTTGGGAATCGCTATCAATGACACACAAATCGCTATATTTAATAATGTAACCGTTATATCCATAGAATAAGTTTTTTTCACATAATAATTTCAAATGAAGAATTTTTAAGTTATATGCGATTTTTGAAATAATAAAGAACAAAACAAGATCGAAACTGTCATAATATCTTATTTTTGACAGTTTTTGTTGTAAAAAGAGCAATGATTTTTAAGTTGCAATTGTTTGTTACATAATGGATCAATTCATTTTCAATATACATCAGACTGTAGCTCAACGTTAAACTCGTTCTGTTTTCCTGTTACGCGGATAAAGGGTGGGAAAATGTGCCTATACTATAGCCATATCTATAGGGATTTGAAGATCGTATGAAAAACTATTACCAAATAGTTTTGTAATATGTAATTTGAAAAAAGCTTAAAAATTGTTAGAAAAATTAATTTGAAATTCTAGAATATAAATTATTTTAGAAATGTACTAAAAAAGTTATACAAAATCTAAAATATTAAAAACAAAAACGACACATTCATAGATAGCTCGCTCTTAATAGGTATTTGCAATCTTATGTCACAAACATATTAGTTTTTTAGTCAAGATGGCAAATGACAAATCCCTTTATTAATATAAGAAATAGGAGAAATCCTTTTATAGACATAAGACTGCGGACACACAGTCGGATGGACAGTGTCAAAAGCGTTTATAAAAAGTGAACTAAAAAATTTTATTTTAATGGTTCATCAATAGAAACTAATGAAAGTTATTATTATTATTTAAGATAGATTAACTTTATGTTAATAAATAAAATTTTTAATACTGAATTTTAATCGAACGAATATATGGAAATTTTTGTAGTCATTGATTTAAATCATTTTTAGTTCAATTTTAGTCGAATTTTCTTAAAATCGTTAGCTACGTAAAAAATCGTATAAAATTGGTATAAAATCGCTAATTAAATTCAAGTTAATTTAATATTATCAATATTTAAGATTACTTCAAATATAGAGTTAAAATCACGTAATTGTTTAATTAACGATTTTCAAAGCCTCAAACTTAACATTGTTTCTAAATAGTAAAAACGCACACAATATTTATGTATTGCCTATTGAATTATGATACAAAGCAAACCCTTTATAGCAAATTTTAATTGATATCATTTGAAATGAATGGTACCATTGTTACCAATGGTGACGCTAAGAAGTCTAATAAAATAATGGTACCAAATGAGTGGAAACGGAGAGTTCGTTCCGAATATATGCGTTTGGTTCAGTTAAAGCGGTTTAAGAGGAATGATGTCGTAAAGGTATGTCACCATTAATGCATTGCAATCCATTCACAATCACATCCATATATTAACTGAAATCATATCTAATTAAAGGGAGCGTACATATCGAATCGTAACGAAATCCGCGATGCATTCAAATCGATCGAAAAGCAAAGACGGGAATCGACAGCAATGGCCAAATTCCCGACAGATATACCGCCACATTATCCACTTATGCGTAAATGCGAGGTTCGTTGCGATAACGGTAATCAGAAGCAAACGGTGCCAATACGTATGATGTACGCCATAACACCCATACCAACGATGTACACGTGGGCACCAATTCAGCAAAACTTTATGGTCGAAGACGAAACGGTTTTGCACAATATTCCATATATGGGCGATGAAGTGCTGGATCAGGACGGATCGTTTATCGAAGAATTGCTCAGAAATTATGACGGAAAAGTGCACGGAGACAGGGATAGCAGTTTCGTCACCGACGATGTGTTCGTAGAGTTAGCCGATGCGCTCAAGGTTTCTGCCAAAACCTGTTCCACTGATTTGAATGAAGACGAAACCAGTAATAATGGGTATAAAACCAGGGATAAACAGATTACTTTGCGAAGCGAGAGGTCCACCACTTCATCGTATAATCCAAACAAACCGAATTCCGAAATATCTCCGGATATGATATTCCACGCGATTTCCGCAGTTTTTTCCGACAAAGGCTCACCAGAAGAGCTGAAAGAAAAGTACGACGAACTGGTGATGAAACGGGAAACCGGAGCCACACAACCACTCGAATCCACGCCTAACATCGATGGCGTTAATTCACAAGCGTTTCCACGCGAGCAAACTATGCACTCGTTTCACACGTTATTCTGTCGCCGATGTTTCAAATACGATTGCTTTCTCCACACGTTTCAACCGATGCGATCGAAGCGTAAGCATTGCGATCTGTTTAAAAAATCGGACACCAAATCGTGCGGATCGCGATGTTATTTGCATATCGACTCTGTTAAGGAAAAATTAATGGAAGAAAAGCAGAAACACGATGAAGAGAGACGCACATCACGAAAGCAAGCGATTGTTAATGATAGCGGCAATGAAGCCAGCAGTGAAGACAGCAATGATAGCGTTAAATCATTACAGAATAAAAGTAAACATAATTGTATTATATTGATGTTTAACAAAATTTTTATCCGTAATTACTAAACTTAGTTTCAGATGAAGACAGCTATAATGCATTGTTAACTCCAAATAAATGCAAATATAGGCCATCAAAGAATTTTTCTCCGCCAAACAATCACGATTACTGTTTACCTCCGCCATCACCCGATGAAACGGAAACAAATCAAAGCAGAGACGCGTCAGTGGCAAACTTACGAATCGAAGACATGAATACCGAATGGAATGGATCGGAACAGTCTCTTTTTCGTGTATTGATAAAAACGCTTTATAATAATTACTGTTCGATTGCTTTGATTCTGAAGAGTAAATCGTGTGCTGAAGTATACGTTTTCGCGCAAAAAGAATTGTCGGACTGTCCTCTAGAGGATAATATAATCGATAATACGCCGCCGCGAAAGAAAAAGAAAAAACATCGCTTATGGTCAACGCATTGCCGCAAATTTCAACTAAAAAAAGATGGGACGTCTAATCACGTTTACAACTATACGCCATGCGATCATCCAGGACTTCCATGCGATCAGTCGTGTCAGTGCGTTATGGCGCAAAATTTTTGCGAAAAGTATTGCAACTGTAGCTCCGATTGCGCGCAACGTTTCCCCGGATGTCGTTGCAAAGCCCAATGCAATACTAAGCAATGCCCGTGTTATCTGGCGGTTAGAGAATGTGACCCAGACTTGTGTCAACAATGCGGTGCCGGTATTGCACTCTACATTCGCTTAATATCGCAATAATTTATCGGTTTTTGAATTTCAGATCAGTTCGATATTCGTAACATTACATGCCGTAATGTTTGCGTTCAAAGAGGATTACGCAAACACTTGCTATTGGCTCCGTCGGATGTGGCGGGTTGGGGCATATTTCTTGAGGGCACTGCGCAAAAGAATGAGTTCATTAGCGAGTATTGCGGTGAAATAATATCGCAGGACGAGGCTGATAGACGTGGAAAGGTTTACGATAAATATATGTGTAGTTTCCTGTTCAATCTTAATAACGGTATGTATTCAAGCATTTCGTTTTTTTGTATTAATTTCAATGTTATCTAATGTTAATAAATTTCTATAAAGACTTTGTTGTTGACGCCACGCGAAAAGGGAATAAAATCAGATTCGCGAATCATTCAGTGAATCCTAATTGTTACGCTAAAGTAATGATGGTTAACGGTGATCATAGAATTGGTATATTTGCCAAAAGACCGATACAGTCGGGCGAAGAATTGTTCTTCGACTATCGTTACGGGCCTACAGAACAATTGAAATTTGTTGGCATTGAGAGAGAAATGGAAATGGTTTAATCTCAATATGATTTCATTAATTCGCAATGGATTTAGAACTCTTCCTATAATTATTTCTGTCCAAAATTATTTTAATTATGTTCAATTGAATGAATTTAAATATGATCATTGATAATACATTGCTAATGATTTCATTTCGAATGATTTCGGAGAGATTTTAAGATTTTTAAGAAATTTTTTTTATTTACATAATTCACAACAATATGACAAAATTAGGTGCATTTAACATTCTTTTCTGTTTAGCGTTAATTTTTGATGTTTTTATGGTATCATATCGCATAAGCATACTCATACACAAGTCTATATCTATGACGTATAGAAACAAAAACAATAATCTGATATGATTTGATTACTTTTTTGTATGGTTATTAATTTATTTATTATATTTTATAAAATCATTCTGTACACAAAATTATTTATTTAAAAAATTTATATTATTGGGCGATAACATCGAAATTACGAAGCTTTTAAATTAACTTTACGTTTGCGATAAGTTTTTTACATATCATTTAAGTTTGGTGGCCATAAAAATGAGTTTTGAGCCACAATTTGTTTCCAAGACGGAGAAGAAAGAAAGTCTTCCATCGGTAAGTCTTTGAGTTCATCGCTCCATTTAATGTCTGCTATCATTCCATAATCACAGCCATTATCGTTTGGTTGTGAACCATAATCATCCAAAACAATATTATTTTCATCCGAAACTGCACTATTGTTACTTTTAATTTCTTTATTTTCGGTGGCTTTTAATTGCGGCACAATCTATAAATTTTTAGTATCGATTTATAAAATGTATTAAAACTTATTTTTAATCAAAAACTAAAATTGAATGTTAAAATAATGTTAAGAAAAGAGCGAAACATACATAGTGAGATCAATTTTTGCAGGCAAATTCACACTTAGATTACCGTAATATGTAAATAAGTATTATATTAGTTTTTAAGTTCAAAGCCAACACTGCGAACATATGGATAGACAGATATGGTTAAATCCATGTGTTTGTGTTCGATTTATTTCTACTAAAGAATACTAAAATACAGGCTAATAAATACTAAAGAATTGTGCGATAGTTGAATAGCGGTGTTGTAATCTAAAATTGTGTTGATCCTATTATTTTTATTCTAAACAACTGAGTTGCTCATCAATTTTCTAAATCAAAACTTTTGCTAACGTAAATTTACATATTATTTGAAATTTATGATTTCTATGATTCTATTTGGAAATTTGCAAAAAGTTTATGTTGTTATGATTTCAAAATACTTAACTTTAAACATCTGATCGTTAGTAAATATTAATTAATTTCTTAAAGCACATAAATAGTAATAATTGCTCTCACCTTTGATGCCCGCTTTGAGTGATACGCTTTCGATTTGAAATATTTCGTCTGAAAATTTGATTTTCGTCTTTTATTAGTTTGTTGTGTCGGCAAAGCTTTCGCTTTAAGCAAAACATTGTGCAGAGATTCGCTTGCCTTTATCACAAAATTAACCAATTCTTGGCCAATTAGTGACGAAGTTTCGTCACTATTAGAATTTATAGCATTAGTTTTGCTTTCCATTAACTCTTTTCTAGTTTAAACGTTTTCTCACGCATTTAACCAATACCTTGAAGTCAAAGTCAATATTAAATGTCAGTTTTTTATTTAGCTTCGCTATTATATTATAAATAGAAAAAAAACAATAGACTGTTTGGTGTTACGAATAATATTTTATAAGTGTGAGTCAACACAAATTATTATTTAAGCGATAGTGATATCAAAACTTATCTCAATAGCTCTTCCGGAAATAATCGTTTATACCTTTGTTTTATCATATGATATCTACCATTGCAGCACTTCAGTGCCGTACATGACCTATTATTTATCGCTGTTATCGTTTACTTTTATACTGGTATATAAGCTAATATAAAGTTTTACGATTCTTGCATATAATTCGTATCATTTATAACAAATAAAGCGAAAAAGATACGCATCACTGCTAATACTGAGAATTAAATTGCTTACGAGTTGATGCTTGCACTCGTTTTTCTTTTGTAAAGTTTAACCTATAAATATTATAATGTAAATGTGAAATAAAACTGCAACAAAGCTAGAATTTAAGTTTTTAATCATCTTTTGTCAATGTTCTTAATTTTGTGAATAAAATTAAAAAATTATACCACAAAGTTCAATTAAATACAATTATTACTTAGAACTACTGTAAACTTTAGTCTAACTTCGCTGACCAATAGATAATTCAAAACTTATTGGTTTTATTCCTACATTCTATAGACTATCAAAATCCCAAATTCGATAAACAAAATAACAGACTTAACATTTTGACAAATGTCAGCTGGAAAATTCACAATTAGTAGAATTTAAAAAAACGAAGCTGTCGTAGAGATGTGACGAGTATATGGAATTTAAAATTTTTACTAGCTTTAGAAAGCCAATTGCTTTAATTATATTCATCTGTCTGTTTAGTGTGGTAACACTCTTAAAAAAACCCAGTGTTTCAATGAAATGAGTAGATTGTGAGTGTCTTGTTATAACTTAACTTTTATTAATTTAAATAACTTAATTAGTTTTCACTCCAATATTAATTTTGAATTCATTACTAGGTGTTACAAATAAATTAAAATAAATTTAGAAATTTAAATTTTGTTAAAAAAATAAAATTAGCTAAAATGTAAATATCGTTTTCTACTAATAAATAAATAAAACCTAAAATTTATAGCGTTAGATAAGAAATATCGTCAAATGTTTTGAAGATTGCCGAATGAGACAAATGTGGATCAGAAATGTTATTAACCACAAAATCATTCAAAACCTTTAATTCGTGTTTTAGTCGAAAATAAATTTTGGACGAAATGGCGCTCGAAAAACTTAATTCTGTACGCAATCTGTCGTAAACACTAATTAAACATTTAATAAACTCGTCGATATCGATGCCGTGGTGTATCTTTAGTATCGTTAAACACTGACTATTCCACTCGTCATTATCAACAAATTGCTTTAAGTCCGATAATTCAATCTTCACTTCGTTTAACGCGTTCAAAATATTGTCCCAAACGTGCGAAATGTTGCACGCGTTAAACCAGTTATGATTAATCGAAATACAGTCGTCCAGATTTAAGACTTGATGAATCCAACCGCTGGGTATGAAAATGATTTCACCGCTATTCTGAATCGTTTCAAACCCATTCAAATATTTTAGTTTATTTAAATAATCATGAATTAGAGTGAAATCAAATACGGTTTTGTTTCCACTCAATTCTTTTAACGACTGCTCGTTTCCCGGCGGTATTAATAGCCATTTCTTTCGGCCGCATATGTTCGCCGACCAACTAAATGATCCAAATACGTCTGTGTGCAATGGAGTCCTAAATATATCATTTCAAAATTTTGTAAAACTCGTTTCAAGATAGAGTGAGTCTACGATTCGTTTTCCGAAATCTTCGGAATTCAAACAAAAATTTTTATTCGGAATTTTCACCTGTGCTAGAAATGTGAAACTCAAATCTCAAAATGTAGACACATTTCTGTAGTGTTAGCGGTCATTTTAACAATTTGTTAATAAATTTAATTTCGCATCAAATAAAGCATTATTCTAAATAAAATGATTACATACCAGCTATTTTTTGGTCCCATATAAACAAATCTATAATCATCTTTGCGATAATCATCGCAAAATTGGTTTAACCAGTCAGACTCAAAATAAATGGGAATTTGGTAGGCGTTATAATCAGCGAATTGGCGCACAAAATGCCAATCTTTTAGGTATAAAATATTTAAATCATTTTCCGAGTATTTGTAATCATTAATTTGAACATTTTTCCAGTAATCCACATAATCGGCAAAACACATGTCTTGCTTTGGGTTTGAGTTGTAATACTTTTGTCCGCAATCAGCGATCGGCACTATTGTCGAACCTATGGTTATAATGATTCCGTATTTATTAAAATTATTGATTTGTATGTACATTGAATATGTACTTGTGTACCAAATGATTGGGCCAAACAATCGAAGTTTGGTTTATCATCGTTAGTAACCCATAATTCACGGCATTTCCAATTACGCGTTAAATCGTTGCTAAAAATGCACGGAATATTTTTGATCGCAAAATTTTTATAAAAATACTCGTAACTTGTATTTGAATTTAATTTCGCTAAATTTGCTTCGTGTTCGGTAGCCATTTAAATAATTATCGTAAAAATAATTTACTGAATAAATTAAATTAAATATAGTTTTGAATAAATTGGTATAGAAATAAACAAATCTAAATTTTATAGATATTAACTAATAAGGTTTGTTATGGTTTATAAAGCATAATAACACTGGTAAGCTATTTCTCATTTATTTGTATACACAAACAGCTGATTTTACGAGTTAGTGAATTAGAAATTAATTGCATTTACTTTACGCCAAAAGAACTTATTATATTGTTACTTAACATTTTTGAAAAAACAATGAGAAAATAGAAATGAATAAAAAAAATTTTTTAAATCAAACAAATTTAAAAAAAGTCAAAAAATTTTTTTAAAAAAGTGATAGAAAAACTCAAAAAAAATCAAAAATAAGTCATGAATATTTTCACGACAATGTATTTTTACAATAAAAAAGCATAAAAAATCCAAAAAAGTAAAAAACATTTAAAAAAATTGAAAAAAAGTTAAAACAAGAACGGAACATTATAGAGAGCTCGCTTTTCTTAGGATAATGCATACTTATGTACAAAAAAAAAAGTTTCTCAACCAATATAAAAAATGCAAAATCCGTTTATTAATAAAAGAAATAAGTGAAATCCCTTTTTTATAAAACTTATCACAGACAGACGGACGGACAGACGGACAGACATTGTGAAAACCATAAGCCTGCTTTTTTTAAAAAAAGTGAGCTAAAAATTTAACGGGACAGGAAGGTTTCATATTCAAAGTTTTTCCACCTCTAGTACATATTATAATCCAAATTGTAGCTAAAAAGCATATAAAGCATTAAAGTAAACCAAACAATCATATAAATTATTTAATTATGTAAAAACGGGTGAAAGAGTTGCGATTAGCGAACCGTTTAACAAAAATAGTATTTCACGTTTGTTACGGCATTGTATTTTAAATAGATTTGCTGGTGTTTTCGTTAATATTATATTAGTTGATTGAAATGGCTATCGAATCGCTATTAGAGGACGAATCTCCACTAATTTATGGACTGGAATACCAGTGTCGAGCGCTATGCAGTTCCAGTTCATCCAACGGAGACAACATGTGTTCCGTGCGTTTTATTGTTGGCACACAATCACTGAAAAACGAAAATCAGATTCATTTGCTGGAATACATGGAAGAAACGAATAGCGTATCAAAAGCGCTGTTTCCACACCCATCTGGCGAAGTGTGGCACGTGTCCACTTCGGCCAAACAGCCCAATCTGTTGACCACGTGTTACTCGTGTCAGTCGACGTCATACGCGTCGCGAATCGAAAACCATTGCTCGGTTTGGAAATTCCCGATAGACGTGTCGAGTAACTGGAATGACGACGATTCGGTCACATGCGGACCACTTCACAAACTGTTCGATTTGGACGCTTCCAGCGCCACATCAGAGAGTGTGGGAAGAGTGGCGTTATGGCATCCCGAAGAGGGACATCAAATCATTTCCCAAACCGATACCAAATTACACTTATGGGATGTCGAGTCGCAAAAGCTATTGTCGACGATAAACGGCGAAATGAGTTCTTCGGCGAAAAGCGCCAGTCGTGTGACAAAAATCACAACATTTAGATGGAGTCCTCACTTCAATTGCGGTATTATAGGAATAGCATCTGGAAATTGTATTTATTCGAAAGATTTGCGCGCAAAGACGTCGTCCAATTCGATGGCGTGGTCTATACCTCACTCTCACGGACAGTTAGTTAGGGATTTGGACTTTAATCCGAACGCTCAGTATTACTTAGCGAGTTGTGGCGACGATTGTGAACTACATTTCTGGGACGTTCGCAACACTTCTTCGCCCATATTATCGATGCTTAATCACTCGCATTGGGTTTGGTGTGTTAGGTATAACTTATTCCACGATCAACTTGTGCTCACATCGAGCAGCGATTCCAGAGTTATGCTCGTTAGAGCCGCTTCTATAGCGTCTCAGCCGTTTGGACATTTGCTCGATGGAGACGATGTGGCCGATGAAGAGAATGGCGCCACGAATGCTAATAATAGTACGCATTCCGCTACTGATGGCATAATTGCCACTTTCGAGGAACACGAGGATAGTGTTTACGCGGTTGAGTGGGCTATCAGTGATCCATGGATTTTAGCGTCACTTAGCTATGATGGACGGCTTGTTATTAATAAAGTGCCGAAAGCAGAAAAGTTTAATATCTTATTTTAATGGAATGATTAAATTATATTTTCCAAATATTTTACGTGATTTGTTCGAAACGTGTGTTGTGTCGCACAAATCTTATTTTTAACCATTTTGTATAAAGTTTTGAATAAAACAGTATTTAAATAAAATTAATTTAAGAATCAAGAATAGGACAAAACTTTTTATTTATTTCTACGCTAATACTGCCGTCTACTGTCAAAATATTCATACAGTCAATACTGAATATACGAATCATCAATTTGTAAGCAATTTTAATCAAAACGTATTTATTTTGTTTGAAACTATGAATGTTTATATTCGCTGACAGATATGTCGTCCACAGATAAAATAAAAGTGCTAGTATTGGGTGATTCGGGTGTCGGTAAGTCATCGCTGGTGCACTTAATATGTCACTCGCAACCGATAATGAGTGCGTCGTGGACTATCGGATGCAGTATTGACGTGAAACTGCATGAGTATAAAGAAGGCACTCCACAACAGCGCACGTGTTTCGTGGAGTTGTGGGACATCGGAGGTTCGCGAACGCACATCATCGCCAGACATGTATTCTACGGTTCGTTTCAGGGAATCATATTAGTGCACGATTTAACGAATAGCAAGTCCGAAGCGAATCTGAGCAAATGGTTGGGAAGCGTGTTCTGCAGCAAAGACTCGCAATGCAAAGATAACGCCACGGCATCGCTGTCATCGGCCATCTTTCCTGTGGCCGCTAACGACAACTTTGAGTTCGATATGGAATCATTTTTCGAGAAGAACATTCCGGTGTTAGTCGTGGCCACAAAACCAGATATCGTTCATAAGCGAATTCACAGACTACGCGATTCATCGGTTGCTGAGGAGTGTGGCGCTGAAGAGATTCAAGTCGATTGCCATCAGACCAAGAGTTTGGCTCCCGCTTCCACTAATGCCGTGAAGTTAAGCAAGTTTTTGGATAAAGTGTGCGATAAAAAGTTTAATAGTTATAATTCGGTGTCTAATTATTTGTTTGATCGAAATAAACGACATTCTAGTATAATAATGTCTCATAAATATTCGCATCAAGATTAGTGTCAAATAGCCATTTAGATATTTATTTTTTATGTTTATATTATTTATTAGCGTTTTTTTAAATTCTTTGAATTCCAAATTTAGGTAAAATAAATAAAATTGTTATAACTATAATACTATTTATTTATATTCGATGAAAATCTTTAAAGGAGAACGACGATTAACAAAATTAAAATTTCAACCGTTTGGTAAATTTTGGATAAATTTGGAAAATTGTTTACTCGAAAATGACATAACAGGTAACAATAAACGCTGCGGTAGTGTTGTACCAGTACTTAACAAAACTTTTATAACATAGAGTGCGTTAGTGTGTGAATGAATGATGCGATACTCGCGTAATTATGTTTACTGTGCTGCTATATTAAAAGTCAAATCAAAACAGTCTATAATTAATTAAAAATGATTAGCAACTGTAGGATTAAACCTTATTTGAGTTTGAAATACTTTAAATGGAGTATTATATCGAAACATTTCTTTTCAACAGATATTAATCTTGAGGATATTGACAGAGAATTTAAAGACTTGGATAGTAACCAATACACGTGTTTGGCCAAAACCGACGAAGATATGACCGAAATCAAACAGATATTGGCTCATTATCAATACTTAAAGTATACCACACTTGAAGTGCCATCAAATATAACTGTAGAGCAAATGAGCACATTAATGGCTTTAAACAATACTACAGAGCGAACGAAATATTTTAGTAAATTGTGCACAAGGGATATGCGATTCACTCGCAAAGGCATCGAAAAACAACAGCAAAAACAAGTTAAACAGAATGAATTGAGCGAAAAATGGTGTAACAATATGGGCGGTAGATCTGGTATTTTTAATAATTACGGACAACTCATATATGGTGGGTAAACTAAATTGCATTACCGTATATCTGATTTTTTTAATAAAGTATGAATTAGTCAACTTAATAAATTAAAGTAATATATTGTAACCATAACTAATAATATTTACTTAATAAAAAACATATGATTTGTTAAGGTTTATGGCACAATACATTGTTTACGAGAGTGGCGAATCAAAATCGGCGCCAAATCGCGCGAAATCGTTTAAAAAACGCCGCATTATATGGACAAAACATTGTGTTTGACTTTTCGCACGAACAATATTATAATATCTCCGAATGCCTAGCATTTGCGGTTCAAGCGGCTAAAGCTCACCAAAAAAATCGGATACGATTTTTAGACCCATTTAATATTCACTTTAATAATATAGACCACAGCGGAAAACTATGGGAATATTTGCAAAAACAATTGCCCGATATTAACTCACCGTCGCGTTCCATCAATTTTAGTCAAAAACCAGTTGAAGAGATTTTTCCCGACAAACGGCTAATATATATCCATCCGCGTTCCCGAACGCCGATGGATATGACGTACGACCATAACGCTGTAATTATTTTTGGCGGTTTTTCGATTATTCCAAAGCCGTTAGTAGACTTGGATGTGTTGTACGATAAGCGCGTGGAATTTAGACGATTACCGATCAATGAACTTATTTGCTGGAGCGGTAGCAGGAAGAGTACCGTTCATTTGTATGATATAATCGCCATTTTAAATGATTTGAAGGAAGGGTACGATTGGGAGCAGTCGTTTCTCCGAAATTTGCCCAAATTATGTTTTAAAACGCCGGAGGATATTCTGGCCGAAGATAGGGTTAGAATCGATAGAATGAAACGAAAGTTAGGCATTCAACCATCTATTTTATCTGATGTCAATGAAATTTTGTGATTAGTTAATATTTTATGAACACTCGATGATGCGATATTGTTCTAATGTTTAAATATACATAAAAGTTTATTAAATTTGTGAAATTCTTAGTTTTTATTTTCGCACATTCTTTTCCTATTTTAACGGAAACCGAAGCTTGTTTTAAGCAGTGAATAAGTTGGGTTTTATTTTTTTATCGCCAAAGTTTCAAACATTAAAATTTTAAATCATTATTGTTCTATTTTTTCGACTAAATTAGTTATGAATTATTAATCAAAAAAGCAACGGTTAAAATGTTATAAAAAGCATTAAATCGTTCAAACCCTTTGTTTACCAAAAATTTTAATAAAATTTTATAGGAAAAACTTATATCAATCATTCTTATATAATGATTATAACAAACAGAATCATAAACAATTAAAGCCATAGGTTTTTAATGCAAACTCTTCAATACAGTGTTAAAGAAAGCCCACGTAATTTCTCCAGGAATTCTACACAGTTTACCAGACGAGTGGGGCATTTTTTGGGCGCATGCGCACCAAATCGCATCCAAAATAATAGTAAAAAAATAAAACGTGATTTGTTTGGCCGCACAGCGCACTCAATCGCTCGCACTAACCATTCAATCAGCTTATTTAATAAATCGTTTTAAGATTTCGTTTATTTTATCAACCATTATCTAAATTTATTTTTATTTACCATTTAAACGAAAAATATAACCAATTGGTCGCAATTTCGACGAACAGTGATTATTTGGTGCGAAATACGTGTATTCAATACGGAATGAAGTATTGTTATAGTTTTGGCACTAATTTGTTCAGTAATTATCGCACATTAACTCTATAATACATTACGTTTTGGATGCGTTTCTCATTGATGTTGCGTTGCGCTCAAATTAGTAAATGATTTAATGCTTTATTAACGCCGTCTTTATTTGCTATATATATATAGTGGAATGTTTACGAGTAAAAACTATTTATTGTTTAATTAGAATTTTTAATAATTAAATTTGTGAATTGAACGGCGAATCTGTTGGCGAAAATGGCGTCAACGCTGGAAAGTGTGCCGCAATTGAATCAATTACTGGAACAGTGGCAGAAGGATAACCGAACCGGCGATCAAATCGCTATTCTCACGAAGTATGCATTTTGTTTATTAGAAATTCTAAGCTTATTATAGAATTTAATTATTATACTATAACTTTTACATACGCCAGACATTCATATTTTATTCTAAAAAGTTTGCAAAAAAATCTTTTGTGTTGCGACTCACAAACAATGTTAGAGAACTTTACACAATTTCCGTTATTATTAACCGTTTAGAATGAAAACCTGTTGTGATTTGTTTAATTGGGAAAAAATAGTAAAAGTTAATGACCACACGGTCTCAAACACGGATGCGCTATGTTCTCTATCTTCAAGTTTTTCTTATCATTTTTGCGTTGAAAGCTAACTCGTAAGTGTTATCCAATTTAAGCTACAATTTTTCAGACCACTAGAGTTTCCAAAAACTCGCCGAATTTATCGGCGAACTTTTGAAGCTATTATACAATATGTAGTAACGTTTCATAAATTTAAACCTAATGTAATAAAGATTAATTTTTAGGTTCTTTTAATTATTTTAATGAATTAGGATAGCGTTTTTGAATATTTACAGTATATTGATTTTCGTTAACTTCTTAAAATTTATTTAAAATATATAAAAAAATTCATTTTGAATTGGAGATTGAATTAATCGTATTGAATGATAAATTTTTTAATAAAGTAATCCAATAATTGAATCTCTACTTGAAATTTTTAATTATTGGGTTATTGTTGGTGTCAGGCGTCTCACTTAATAAACTTAAATCATATAACTATAGTTATGACGCGCGTCTTATTGTGTCTGTGAATGCTTACTAACAACAGATTTGAAGTTCACTTGTTGACAGCTGAAGACATACTGAATCTAATATTTGAAACACTCGCTGAAATACTATTATAACATTGTTTTATAACCCATAAAAATTTTAGCGAAACTATGTTTTGTTTATTTAAAAATAATATACAAAAATGTTAAGCTACAAATATGTAATTTCTGTATCACTTAACTTTATTTATTTTATTGAATTGAATTAATATTGGAATCGCATTTTGAATGTTTCGTTCTTGTTTTCTAATAATTTATGACATTTTGTCTTAAAAGAATCGCTGAATTGGTTGAAAAAGAGACGGAAGCATACATGAAGATGGATCCCGACCCGTTTGATGATAGACATCCAAGTCGTGCCAGACCTGACTGTTCTTTGGGATTAGTATTGAAAACGCTTTTCCGAAACGATGATTTTATGAATAAAGTAAATATAAGCCGCAAATAATTCAAACATTTATGCTTTAAATTTGTTTTACAGCTGGTAAATGACTATATGATGCATAGAGACGATGTTGAGTTGCAAACAACGGCGTGTCGTTTAATGCTCGATATATTGCCAGGTTTGGAAACATCAGTCGTTTTTAATGAAACCGTAAGATTTTTAATTAAATCTTAATATTTATAATTTACTAAAAACTATAATTAATTGATTAAACATATAGGAAGGTTTAGTTCAAAGATTATTCAATTGGGGTGAGAATGCGAGCGATCCATTGCAGTCGTACGCAACTGGTCTTTTAGCTGCCGCTATGGAAGTGCAAGATATCGCTACCAGTTCTAAGGAGCAAAATGCCAGACTATTGCCGATTATGCTGAAAAGGCTAAGGGAATTGAAAAATAAAAATGTTGAGTCAATAGAAAATACTAGCACTGAACGACCATTTGTTCATCTAAATAACACTAACAGCAGCGCACACAAACAAACAAAAGTTGACACAAACGACAATACAAGCGATTCGTTGTCTCCAAATTGCAAACGACAGATGCAAACCGCGAATTGCATGAATAAAAGACGAAGGCTGTCGAGTCCCGTTAATTTTTCGGCGTTATCTCCGTCAACGTATAATAGCGAATGTTCCAATAGTAGTTGGGCTGAAGTTGAGCCTTACATGATTGGCTCATCAAAAGTTCATCCTTTGACCGATGAAATGAAGCAGCGATTTATTTTGCAGTACTTGACACCTATGGGTGATTATCAAGAATTGTTATGTTATGTATTCGAACACAACGCACTCTCATTGATATTGCATTTTATTGATTTGTCGAAAAATCACGACATTAGACTAGCGTTTGATGCGTTGAAAGTAATTGAAATTATTGTGTTTATGCTTAACTATAATTAACGCTATAATTAATTTTGTTTAGTATTTGGCTTCATTGTTATGCCATAAAAAGTTTGCATTGGAGTTTTTGAATGCTGAAGGATTGCAGCAATTGCTTCAAATATATCGTCCATCTGTAGCGGCAACCGGTGTATCGATTTGTTTGTACTATTTAGCTTACAATGAGGATGCTATGGAGAAAGTAATTGATTAAACATACAAATACCATATGTTTTTAAATATTTGTATTACGTTTTAGATTTGTCTTTTACCAAAACACGTTCTCAATGATTTAGTCACATATGCTTTGTGGTTACTCGAGTGTTCTCACGATTCGAGTCGATGCCACGCAACTATGTTTTTCAGTCTTAGCTTTCCTTTCAGAATTATTCTCGAGTTATTTGATAGTCAAGACGGACTCCGAAAATTATTGAATGTGGTAAATATTAGTATTTTCTATTTTAAATTTATATTTATATAGCAATCGGTTTATATATTTTCATATATAATTTTTATACACCACAGTTTAACAGTTCTTTTGGATTATTATTTTTAAATAATTTATATTATTTATCGGTACATTTTATTACAGATATTTTTGTTGGATATATTTTCGGATGAAACAGAGTTTACCGAAGACGAGTTATTCACAAAAAGACAAAATGCTCGTCACGTATGCGTAGCACTGAAACGCTACTACGAGGCGCATCTTCTGGTTGAAGCGGAATTGTTGCGCCGTTCGTCGTCTTATTCCAGTTTTAATACGTCGAATGCGGTGAAAGATTCGCCCAACACTGATGTGCCTCCATATAAAGCGGCGCGTTATAGCAACGACGTGATTATGGAACACGTGGAAACTCTACTCGAACTCATGCCAATTAGGATTAACTGGAAACCAGTTGACGAACTATTAAAATTAAGTGGCGTTAAGCTATTGATACAACTTATTGCTGTATCTTTTGATTGGAATTTTACTGGAAAGTAAGCTTTCTTTTTTGAAGTTATTAAAGTTATTGTTTTTAATTAAAGATATTTTTATTTGAAGAGCTGAAGCCGTTCGAAGCGCTTTAGATGTTCTGGTTGTGTGCAGCGTTACGCCTAAATTTCAGAATGTTTTATGTGAAAATGTTCCCGTCGGCGATGACGACCAAAATACGGTTGGAATAAGGTATTTGTATATTTTAATTATTACACTACTTTTAATCATTACACTAATTGATTATAATGATTATATAAAGAATAATATTAGCTGCGGCTGAGGGAGAGATTGTTGCTGATCCGGATTGCCAGAGATCTGCTCTCCATGTGATAATTAATTGCGTTTGTGGTCCTCTAAGCAGAATTGGTGGCTCTATTGCCAGACTTTGTGGCGGAAGTGCTAAGAAACGTTCGTTTCGAAGTGGCGAGGATTTATTAGCAAAAATGTGGAATTGCGTGCGAAGTAACAATGGAATTATGATTTTATTAAATCTTTTAATGGTTAAAACACCCATCACTGACGCCGATTCAATTCGTGCATTAAGTTGTAAAGCTTTGTGTGGTCTCGCGAGAAGTGAAACTGTTAAACAAATTATAGGAAAACTTCCACTGTTTACTAATGGACAGTTACAAGGTTTGCATTCTCTCTCAATAGTTTCCATTGCAATATCATTGCTGTTTTAAACTAAATTCCATTCTCATTAATCGAATTCAAAATACATTGTTTGTATTACAAAATTACCATATTTTCATTATACTATATGTTAAGGTTTAATGAAAGAGCCGATACTCCAAGACAAGAGGACAGAGCATATAAAATTTTGCAAATATTGTATGGAACTAATCGAACGCGTGACGGGTGCGCCTGTGGCCACCAATTTGGAGACATCCATCGCTAACATCAATAAAGTAATTTTAAATGCTAATTAATTATATTTCTTATTTAATTTTTAACTGTTAATTATCTCATTTAAATTTAAAGGCTGAAGTTGTGGCTCAAACTAGAATTGTTTTCAATGAAAAAGAATTGTTACAATTGATTTACCATCATTTAATGAAGAGTGGGCTCTCAAAAACTGCCGCATTACTCCAATCAGAAGCACAAATTCCAATCACAATCCATAGAAATTCATTTTCAACCACACCTATTTGTCCGACAAGAGTTGTAAGTTTTCAGTTGACTAATTTGAAATTTTTTCAAATAAGATTTAATAAACTATTGTGAGATATAAGCTTAGTTCAAATTGATATCGAGCCTAACGATAACTATTCCTTTTTTCATTAATAGTCGCGTCCGATATCAACGGCTCCATTGCCAAGTACTTCGAACAGTACGCCGAATAACAGTTTAACTAATCTTCCAACGAATTCATTTTCTACTCCATTGTCAAATCAACAATCAATACCAGTGTCATCTTCGAGCGTTCCGCTTCGTATTCATCGACCACTAAATCGATCTGCGATTATCGCCAAAAATATAAGCGTTAAAAAACTTCAAACTCCTTCGAGCACTCACCCATCATCACCTATTATGAAACGATTAAACGAATTATCGAGTCAACAACAACTGTCATCAATTTCATTGCAATCTATAGTAACTGAGTATTTGCGAAAACAACACGCTCTCTGCAAGAATCCAGTGGTCACGTGTCCTCCATTCGACTTGTTCATACCTCATCGCTGTCCCGAACCTCTTAATAGAGATTCCGCTCCTCTTAATATCACCATGCGTTTGCAAAGACGCCAATTATTTCCTAGATTTGGCGGTATTAACGGATCGAAAATGGACCGTCGATTTATATATAGCAGATTTCGACCAATTCGTTCGTATCGCGATCCTGAATCATCCAGTAGTTTTTCGAGCGCTGCTTTTTCGGTAACACTCAAATCTTTTAAAACTATTACTTATAATTAAATCAATTTTTATTGATGAATCATTTTTTGAATATATTGCGCAGTATGTCGACCAATTCGTGTTTTTGGGCACATTGAGCGGCGAACTCGCAGCATTTAATCTTCATAGTGGAACAGTAAGTGTCATCAGTTTTGTTAGATATTAAAACATTTACGATTTTATGTACTTGTTTATAGCTTGAAGCAACGTATTCTTGTCACGAATCAGAGTTAACTCATATCGAGCCCTCAAGAGTGAGTGAATCTTTTTTCATTTTTTTGTTTTACTTTTTTCTACTTATTTGAGCTGAAATTATTTTATTAACATAAATGCTTTATAGGATGGAAAGTTAATTTTAACGTCATCTTTGTGGCGGCAACCACTCTCAGCTTTATGGACATTTACTGACGTGTTTGAAATGAAGTAATGATTTACACTTAATTAATTTTTTATAAATAATTAATTTTCTATACATTTGTTAAAGAATGCCATTTCGCGAAGACTATTACGTTGAGTTCGGAAAGCAAACACAAGACAAAGTGTTGGGAACCAAAGATTACACCGCACACGTAAGATTATGAATATTTATTCATGTCTTATTTATTTGGCATTATTTCCGTGCAATTATTAAATTATGATTATTTTGATTACAGTTATACGATTTGAATTCCGGCCAAATTGTGCAAACATTTCAAGACGAAAATTTATCGAATCGTTATCAGAAAAATCGCGCCACATTTCATCCAAATGATGATTTAATACTAAATGATGGCGTTTTATGGGATGTTAGGAGTGCCACACATGTCCATAAATTTGATAAATTTAATCAACATATTAATGGAGTGTTTCATCCAAATGGTCAAGAAATCATATCCAATTCCGAAATCGTAAGTTTTTAAAATAATCCAATTTACAGTAAGCAAATCACTCACAAAGATTGTTAAATTCACTTTTATAGTGGGATATAAAAACATTTCATTTGCTGAAAACAGTTCCCGCATTAGATCAGGTAAATATTGGTTTTAATGTGGATATTCTGTGTCATTAATTTTAAACTTTTTATTTTTTAAGTGTCGCATCAAGTTTAACAAAATTGGTGATATAATATATGGAGGTATGTATGGGTTAAAATTATATTAAAATGGAGTTTATCTAATTTTTAATTGGGCTGATATAGCGGTGTTTGAAGAAGAAAACTCTGAAGAAGAGGATCAATCGAAGAGTCCGTTTGGATCGTCGTTTCGCACATTCGATGCACACGATTATTCTTGTATCGCCACTATTGATGTTAAAAGGAGTATTTATGATTTAGCTGTCGATCCTGGAGATTGTTATATAGCTTTGGTAGAAAATCAAAACAGTAGAGAAGCATTCGCTAATGAAAGTGTTGCCAGACTTTTCGAAATCGGAAGGTCAAAGGAAGAAGACGATGAGGAGGACGATGAAGACGAGGAGGACGACGAGAATGATGTGGCAGATGAGGACGACGACGATACTGATGAGGATGAAAACATAGATAATACCGAAGACTTTGATTTAGAAAATGGTGATGAAAGTGAAGCTGAGGACAGATCTAATGAATCGGAAGATGGAGATTCAGATGAATTGGATAATGCTGTGCTATTACTGTCTGATCATTCGAGTGATGATGAAATTGTATATCAATTAAATGACGAATAAAATATAGAAATATCGATTTTTTTTACCAAATAAAAAATATAGAAAATGTTTTTTTGACTTATAATCAATTTGTATATAAACCTATAATAACTTATATTTTTTTAATAACAATAAACTAATTCAATTACTATTGAATTGAAAAATTAACAAATTCGTCATATTTACACCATTTTAAATAATAGTTAGTTAATTGTAAAAAATGCAGTTAAGATCTATCTTTGCGACTCTTTCTTCTATTCATTTTATCGGAACAATCTGGACAAAACCATTTTCCTTTGGGTGGCTGTTGTATTCCAACGCATCCGTAATGGAACCATTCTTTTTGGCACTGTAAATAAATAGCCGTAATTTAGTTAAATAAGCTAAACTAATATTGTGTTGTACGACTTACTTCTTCATTATCACACGCAACCATATCTCCATAAGAGACTTGATTGCAAATACAATATCGCGGTTCATTTGGATCGTACGACCAGTCAGGCGTTCCATTGTTATCTTCATTTGCTATTGTTTCGGACGATTCTTCCTCGAAAACGTTGGAATTGTTTACGTTGGAAGATGAATCGATATAATGACTAGAATTTCGACTCCTTTTCGTGCCGCGACCAGATTTGTTAGTTGTTGAGGCCACAACTGAATCGTAGTTATACGTGTTTAATGAGTTGTTTACGATGTCGTGATGAGTGTTAGCTGAGTCGTGAGTGGTTTGGTCTCGCAATGAGTTAAATCCGTATAAATTAGTGAAACCAGAATTAATAGCCTCATAACTGGCTTTTAAGCTTGCCGTTCGTCTTCCCTGTTGCATCTGATAAACACATCAACACACATAAACATATGGAAATACTAAAATGTATAGTATTTTAAACAATACTTGTTGTGTGGCAGCGATTGCCTGCGAAGCTGCGGCTGCGATCGCGTTATTTCCAAGATTACATCTGAATGAAGGGTGAGGTAGAAGAGTAGCGTTGCTGGCATTGCCAACCTTTTCGTTACTGTTTTGTATGGATGAGTGAGATGTGATTAATGGTGAAAGTGAATTCCCTAACAGATTATTGCCATTAGCGATACCAGAATTATTGGCATTGACAACCGCTAACAGTGGCGTAAAAGCATTCGAATTCAATCGATTGCTCGTTATGTTATTACTGGTGATAACACCCGTTCCAACCGAAGCATTCGAACCCGTGTTCGGTATTGCGTCGCGATATACTTCTTGAGCGATAGTACTCAACACTTTTTCGGTTGGTGTCACGTGTGATGGTCTTTCCTGTTGCAATATCATACTGGGAACTGCGTTGTTAGCGTTAACGTTATTGTTGTGAAACGTATACTTTCGCTTTTCACGAACGTGATTCACTACTATTGCTGGAGGATTGTCCAGTTCCAGAGATCCTAACAAATTATAACATCAAATTTCATAAATATTATCCATTCCATTACATTGGGTTAACTTTTTAATATAGTGCTAACATTCATAAAAAATTACCAGTTACTCACGTAATACGCGATCCGAGTATTAAACGGTAAAACATTGGTTACTACCCTTTCCTCGTAAGAAGTTCGGGTTCTAATCTTAAATGAAACTCGGGGTTCAGTTTCTTGAACTTAATATAATTTATAAATAAAGAGGGGATTATTATCCTCAAAAAATTTCAAGATATGCGAATATTTATTCTCGAAAAATTGTTCAAATATTCTTTAATAATCTTTTATATTTTAGTCCGTTTGGTTGTTATTAATAACCTTAAACACACATAAATTTTCACAAATACAAAACATGCCTTAAATATTCTTTTATCAAAGAAATATGCCAAAGAATATTTGTAAAAATATTTAAAATATGCTTTTTATTCTTTTATATTCTTTTTAGTCAATATCCGATCTTTATTTATTAAAAACACTTTCCTCTTAAATAAATTGTTATAAAAGTGATAGGAATAGCGTGCTTATAAAAAAGGTTTTGACTTTGTAATTATTAACGAAACAAGTGTCGCTTAAATTGACATAAACTTAACAAATTAAATATTTAACAATAGCTTACAATTATTTTTCTCAATTTATAACACTTAATGAGTCATTAATTATAATGAGCTTCTCTAAGTGTATTCAAAATAAATATTTTCAATCGCATGCTAACTTTTTAAAACATAATCGAAGTAAATCTTATCAAAAGCAAAATAAAATAATTAAAAAAAATACATTTAGAGAAATTATAGTTTTCTAAAAGCAACATTGAAGGCCACTATTTAAAAAATAAATAAATAAAATCAGTAATTAAACCTTTGGCGTGTTCTACCTATGTTTAAAATAAATTCTAGTAACTTTATATTTTATTGGCTTAAACGGCCAAAAAAGTCAATAAAATATATCGATATACCGTACTGTTATCAGAAATTTTAATAAATTAATTAATTAAGATGTTTGATAGCTAACATTAAAACTGACTCTAACAACCATTGATTAATAGCAAGCATTAACGTGTAAGTATACGAACAATACACGATAACTGATCATTATATGGTACAATAAAATAGAAACAATATTAAAACCTAAAATACCGTACATTGTTTTAAGTAGGCACAAAAATATGTACGTTATAGTGCAATACGTTCTAATTGAGTAAATACTGTAACTCCAACTTGAGAACTAATCAATTATGACAACAAATATGTTAATATTAAATGTCATTGCATAAAGATAACCAATAGTGACAGAAATAAAGTATACATAGAGCTGATCATTACCGGTCACACTAAAAAAACAAAATCGGAGGTCATAACCGGTTTTATAAATTATTTCATGAAAATATATCCGAAAATTTTACTTTGAAATTTTGAATTTAATTAAATTTTACTTTTAAGCAAATATTTAGCAAAAAAATTTCAGTTTTCTAACATTTTTTAATTAATTTTAGTTATCAAATCGTAGAGAATTTTTTTATTCCATTCTTCTGATATTTAGCTTTTGAATGAATTTGTTAAAGTTTTTAACCATAAACAAATAATGTAATTGTAATTACAAAATAATGTTAATAAAAACATATTGTTATTAATTAGATTATTCCAGTAAATATAGGCATTAAGAGAAAATTTACGGGTAAATAATTTTTGATACCGGAGGCCATTACCGGTAACGAACAGTTCTAAGTATAATACAGTACAGTATAATGAATAACTTTGGCCGTTTTGTTTAAAATGTTTACTGTATAATTGCAATGCTAATATAATATGCGTTTAAAAATGAAAATAATGAAAAACTTACTCCTTTCTAATATTTCAGTGATACCAGAATTATCGGCCTCTAATTCGATCTTAAATTTTTGCAATTCATGATCTAATCTTCTCAAATACTTATCGACCAATTCATAGATTTGATTCGCCAAATGAACTTTCTCTTCAGCGTCTTCTATTGTTTTAAGGTATTCCTAACATAAATAACACAAAATTATGATTAATTTTAAAAAATTGATACAACAGATGTACAGGAAAAAAATGAAATAAAAACGAACGAATGCGAAACCTGTTTGATTTTGTCGTACTCAATGTCTCTGAGTTCAACTTTCATACGTTTGGCATTTGTGAAAAATTGTTTCACTTGTTCTTCTAAGCTGTCCATTGCGTCTAATGTACACAAATGTATTTGATTTGTAATTTGATTCGAATATATGTATACATTACATCAGTGATAACTATATAGTTCTTACTGTGAACTTGTAGATCCATTTCTCTCATTTCAGTGAATCGATCTCTCAGTTCTTGCGGTAAGTGTTCGATCACTGAATCAAAAGTGATTTTTGCGCATTAATATTGTTTTTTGTTTCAAACTAATCATTTTTGTTAAAGCAAATCACTCGACAATATCAATAACATGCGTTCAATCATTTTTTTTAAATTTCATTTTTGAGCGTAAATATTGTCACTTATTTTAAATTAAATATTTTTTGTCGGTTTTAAATAAAAATGTTTCCAAAAGATATTATTTTACAAAACTAATTTAAAATGAATTCACTAATAAATTGTCTAAAATAATCAAATTATTATTATTAAATATTCTAAAATCATTCTCAAAAAAAATAAACATTTGGATAAATAAATGTTTAATTTGAATAATAATAAATAAAACAATAATTTAATTTTCAAATCAGTGTGGTTTATGTTTCAACACATACTTTCCAGATAATCCTCCAAATAAAGCATTTTCGCGGATAAATGTTTATTTAATCGTTTAATGTTGAGATGGAGTCTACAATTAGTAAATAATAACATATTTAGTTACGATTTAGTATTTAAAAATAGGCGCATATGTTGTTTTGTTGTGATTGGTTGTTGTGCGTGATTGGGGCGTATATGGTATGTGTTGAGGAAGCCGTGATTGCAAACAACACAAACAACGGCATAATCGCCATTTTGAACCATTACACGATATTTAATATCGCCGTATATCCACAATTATTGGCCAAATTAAAGCCGTTTAGTATTTAATAAATTGGAAATGGTTTCGAATTGAATGGTAATTTAACGGAAATTCTTACCTGTTTACGTCTAATATCGTTGTAATAGTGTGACCTAATTCCTAATGCATTAATGTTTAGGCGCACAATGGCGTATTAGTGTGAGTTAGACGTAACGCGTATATATCATATATCTATGTTACCGTATACACAACACACATAGACCGTCCACGCAGTTATAGCAGTGTAGACCCATTCCCAATCTGCGTACCGTCAATACAAGTCCAATGTTGAGCGTCGTCATACCAGTTCCACATTTAATGCTTATACATATACAACGCCCTCTATATTTCACACTTCCACTCAACTCTCCACACACACCGCTTCACTCCACTGAAAGTAAAGGGCATTTACCGTACAATGTCTGTTTGAAAACCATTTTGAGTGTAAATGCATTATAGAAAATATACATAAGTATTACATTAATACAGTATACAGTATATGATACACTCAAGTATTACAGTTATATCAATAACAATCTATTAAAGCATTTTACAGGCAAATATATCAATTTATAGCACGCAAATTTTTCTGTAAATAAATCGTGTAACACTTAATTTGATTTATTAAGCGTAATTAATATCGAGTTTGAAATAATGATCGGACACTGTATACGATAGGAAATGATATTTGATTTGTTTTGGTTGCGTTTTGGCGTTACATTTGTCGTGTTATTATAATTACATTTTACGGAAAACTTTATTATTAATATTATTTGACGTTTAGGTGAGTATTGCGGAATGTGAACCAGTAATTGGTAAGTAATTGTGACACCATTTTAAATTGATTGTGTGATGAAATGCGCGTTTTATTTACTGGTATCGCAGATGATTGAAGATAATGATTTTAATGGTTGACGAAAAATGGTACACGAGTTCGACGTGAAGACATTCTTGCAAAATATCAAAGCGACGAAACCTCCATATCAGTGCCCGTTCGAGGGTTGCGGCAAACCGTATAAGACATACATTGGAATGCGATTTCACATCTATAACTACGATCACGTGAACAATACGGGAATTATCAGTCCAGACGGCGATAAAAGTAGTCGAAAGAGGGGTCAATGGCATCACAGGCAAACTCTTGGTCGCTCTCCATCTCCACCTGACTTTCTGCGAACCAGTAATCGTGAAGCGTTAACGTACGCCGAAGCGCAGAAAATGGTGGAGTTTGATGTGGACGGAAAGATCTATAGGATTAATATCAGCGAACCTCTTAATATAGTGCACGTGGACGGTAAAAATGGTGATACACCGCTAAATGGAATTAATTGCGATTCGTCCACCAAAAAGGTGTCATCAGAATCGCAATTAGCGTCCAGTGTTAGTTCGATAAGTGGTAAAACGCCGGCCAAAGAGGGCAGAGCCACGAAACCAGGAAAGTCGAGCAAATCTCGTCAACAGCCGATCTCGAAAACGCCACAACTGCCACAAGCGAGTCTAACGCTTAAATTGCCGGAACCATCGTTTCGTTTGATCGAGGATTACGAACCGCCTGATGCGCCACCAAAAGCTTCTTCGTATCATCGATATATTGAAAAATCTGTGGAAGATATCGACGAAGAGATAGAATACGATATGGACGAAGAAGACACAGCATGGCTCGATTTAGTCAATAAAATGCGAAAAGACAAAAAGCTTCCCGAAATTCCAGCAGACATTTTTGAGCTATTGATGGATAGATTGGAAAAGGAGTCATATTTCCAAAGTCAAAATAGTGGCAAAGACGTCGGTCCGGCGATAGATGAAGACGCCGTTTGTTGCATTTGCAATGACGGCGAGTGTCAAAACTCAAATGCCATTCTTTTTTGTGATATGTGTAATTTAGCTGTTCATCAAGAATGTTATGGTGTTCCATACATACCAGAGGGTCAATGGCTTTGCAGACGTTGTTTGCAATCGCCTTCCAGAGCAGTGGACTGTGTTTTGTGTCCCAATAAAGGCGGAGCTTTTAAGCAAACTGATGATAATCGATGGTCTCATGTTGTTTGTGCGCTTTGGATACCAGAAGTTTGTTTCGCTAACACCGTATTTCTTGAGCCAATTGATAGTATTGATAATATACCGCAAGCGAGATGGAAGTTATCGTGTTATGTATGCAAGCAAAGAGGTGTCGGCGCGTGCATTCAGTGCCACAAAGCCAACTGTTATGTTGCGTTTCACGTCACTTGTGCCCAACAGGCGGGACTTTATATGAAAATGGAAGCCGTCAAAGAAATGACGTCATCAGGTCTTGTCACTAACGTTCGAAAGGCCGCGTATTGCGACGCTCACACTCCAGCGGATGAAAATGGCACAACTCTTAATAATGTGTATTCTAGTGGCGAAGAAGATTCGCGAACTGAACAAAAAAGAGTGCAACAAACAAAGGCTAAGTTTAAGGAGAAAATGAAGAAAGCGCGCAAAATATTAGCGGAAAAGCGTTCGGCATTGCCTATAGTGTCCATACCAACCATTCCAATCGAAAGACTTACTAAAATAGCGTCAATGATTTCGATACCGAAGCGAAATTTATTTTTACAGCGATTATTGGGTTATTGGACGTTAAAACGTCAGTCTCGTAATGGTGTGCCTCTGTTAAGACGACTTCAGATATCTCATAATGGTTTGAAAAAAGAATGCCATAAAGATGGTGATGACGAGCATATCGTGAAATTAAAAGAGCAATTAAAGTGTTTGAATCGATTGCGACAGGATTTAGAAAGGGCTCGACTACTCGTCGAATTAATACGGAAACGAGAAAAACTTAAGCGCGAACTTTTGCGTATTCACCAAAACACCGTTGAATTGCAATTAAATCCATATAAAGTGTTTCTTCTTGATCTTGTTATGCGTCTCGAAGAAAAAGACGTCAATAGTTTTTTTACGGAACCTGTGAATACGGACGAAGTGAAAGACTATTTACAATTTATAAAAACTCCGATGGATTTTAGTACTCTTAGAGCAAATGTAATTAATAATAAATATTTAACGTACGACGCATTTGAAGCAGATTTCGAGTTAATTATAAGAAATTGCATTCTTTATAACGATAAAGACACGGTTTATCATAAAGCCGCTATAAAATTACGTGAACAGTCCGCTAATATTCTAAAAGATGCTCGAAAAAAGTTTGAACTTTACGATACAAACACTGGTTTACACAGTCCGCCATCTCCTCATGATATCAAAGTTGGCCAAACATTATCAACAGTAACCGAAAATCAAAGGCTTGAATCAAAACTGAAGCAATTAGAACAGGCGTTATCGAAAGCGAAACAAACAAAATCTGGTGGCACTCGAACTAAACGAGTGCGGAGTTTAACCGCTGAGATCACTGATATTAAGCGGCAGATCAAGCTTAATACGTCTCGTGTCAACTCTCAGCAGTCGTCATCATTATCGCAAACTTATCAAGTAATTTCTACGAATACTAGCACTAACGCCAATGCGAATATTAGATCTGTCGAAAATAAATCACCAATAAAGCAGAAGCCAAAGCGTAAATCACAGAAAATAAGAAATTCAATTACAAATAGCGATACCGATAATACGGATATTTGCGAAAATTTAGCGTTAAATCATCACAATATTGAATCAAGTGATGTAAGAAAAACTTTTAATTCTACGCCAAATAGCATCAATTCGGCAATTGATAGTGTGATAAATTCTGCTTCTATTCATAAATCAAATTCTATAGCTAACAAAGGTTTTTATTTTTTTAAAAAGGTATAACAGGCGATTGAGTGTAAATTTTTGAATTTTTATTTAATAGAATCTCCTAAGCGTTCAAAAGTCAAAACACCACGAATTGAAAAAACGGTTAATAAGCAAGATATTGTTGAAAATGGTAAGCAAATAAGTCTGCTTTTTAGTTCACAAAAAACTTTTACATTGATATTATTACATAGCTTTATTAATATTCATAGTATAGTTGGGAAAATTTCCCTTTTTGGCTGAAGAGTGAGAAAATTTCTGAGAAAGTTTCTTTTAGAAAGTTTCTCCAAATGGAAACGATAAAATCATATGTTTTACAAGTTTATAGAATTTATGTATGAAAATGTCATTAATTTCATCGAGAATTTCATTATCTTATATGAATGATTTCCTTTTATTAATAATATCCATGTAAAATATAAAGGCTCATTGAAAATCTTTTTTAAAAAATTCATATTTTTTACAAAAAATTTCTTTGTCGGGAATTTTTCTCTTTTTGAAAAATTTGGAAGAAAATTTCTCAGAAACTTTCTACAAAAACTTTATTTAGAAACTTTCTCCTTCCTAACTACGCTTATAAGAGAGAGATCTGGTCTCAATTATCTTCAAAGTAATATCTTAATCTTTAAAAAAAAATTAGGCCAAACGCTTATGGTTTCATTAACATTAGTTGCAGTTTGAAGTGAGTGTATATAATGGTACAAAAAATGTGATGAAAATATATCAATTTACGTATTTTGTTTTTTAATGAGTTCAAATAATCTTATATTCATATGTAACGATAAATGTGCATAATAACAAATAAATAATAAACTTATAAACTCAGTTTATTTACCAGTAATTTTTTTGCATCATTAAAGTCGAAGCTTCAAACATTAATTAAATTATTCAATAAAAATTTTGAATATTCTAAAAGATGACGTCTGGTATATTTCCATAGCACCTCTGAGTACCCCTGTCGTGCACTATTTTAGCATCGAAATGTATGGCATCACAAAACCAATTTTTACTTTTATGATCACACCTTTTGCGCAATATAGCGCATTAATTACTGAAACAAATAAAAGATTTTAGCTAATAATACGTAAATTGTTAAATAATATTAAAACAAATTTAAACCGTTTATACGATATTTATTTAAATGTAACATAATTACGCACCAATATCTACTATAATAATAATTACGCCCAAACATTGATTTATTTGCGTTGTTCGGTCGAGTCTTTGTCGAACAAGTCTTCCCACCAACACGGAAATGTGGTTATCAGTGGACAAACAATAAGCGTAATCAAAAAACTTTTAACCAAAGGATTGGTCACTTTATCCACTAAATCATGATCTCTTAAACCAGATCTGAAACAACAAAAATAATATTATTTGGTTTGTGTTAACTAAAAATCATAAATACTTTGTAAGAGATACATACCGATACGCGCGACGTATCATTACGCCACCAATAAGTAAAAACGTACCAAAGATTCCCATCGTTATTCCTGCGTAAATTAAGCGTTTACGTTCAGTTTTAATTTACATCGTTTAACGTTATTATATTTAATTGGGATAATCGGTAATAATGCCCAAAAATTGAATAGTGTGACGCTTACCCGCAACGAGTCTGTTTCCGCAATTAATTTCGTCGTCATCGGGTAATTCGATCACTTTATATTTGGGATATGGGCCCTCTTGATCACCCGTTTCAACATTATAATTACGTCCCGCTGCATGACCTGTTAATTTATGGTATAAATATCGGGCCATAAGAGTAACAAATATTATCAAATCCCAAATGTAAACGTTATACAAAACACCGATTCCACAACTGATAGATATAAACAAACAGTCAAAACAAGAGTGGGGTTTTTACGAACCAATTATGAAATAGTATAAACTAACAATTGTGGTGCGTTGTCATAACAATCGCACGCAACTATACCGTAGATATTGATCAAAATCTATTCAACTAATGACATATGAAACACGTGACTTAACGAAAAAACGCTAAATTATAAGAAAATTTAGTTATTTGGTGAACACCTTAAATAATATATTAATTGTGAATTAATTTCATATTTTATTTGTTATCGAATTACAAACTTATACATCAGTGTAAATAAATATTGTATTTGAATAAAAAAAACAATATATTAATTGCTATGAAATTTCAATTAAATTTAAATTACAAAGAAATGATGATAACACGTTAGTTTAAAATTTGTGTGTAACGAAAACAAATGGTTCGTTAAAGTTTATTCGAACGCATAAGTTTTTTTTTGTTTGAAACGCGCAGTTTTAATATAGTAACGAAAATATCACTGTAATATGAATAAATCTAAACATAATGATACCATAAATGGGGACACTATTGTACACCACAATCGCGAAATATTAGAAGATTGTTTGGACACCGATAATCAATTTAAATATGCGTCCGATATTCATAACCACATGTTCGTCAGTTGTTTGAGTCGAAATGAAAACGACATTGAAGTTAATGCACATCGAAGTAGTGATCAAACACTAACGATAAGCAATGAACAGCGAGCTCTTAAAACCGCTGGAAAGCGCAACAGAAAATCTCTTCTCACTGAAGAACAGCGAATTCGGAAAAGAATAAGAGATGAGAAAAGTGCAACACTAAGACGCCAGCGTATGAG
>JAQIXJ010000266.1:0-42558 GCA_034700185.1 Phthiracarus laevigatus
TAATTCAAGGTAAAATATTAATTTACATTATGTATTCAACTAAGTTTAAATGTTCTACTTGTTTCAAAAATAATCACGACAGTAAGACATGCTTAAAATGTACTATTTGCAAATCTTTTGGACATCATTCTTTCAGATGTAACCAACTTGAATTACCTTTAATTAAAAACTTAACTAATAATGTAAAAATTTTTTATGAGTCTTTGTACGTAAATACTAAAAATCAATATAATACTTATTTTATAAATGTTAAAAGTGTTATATACAAAAACAACGTTCATAAATGTGCCAGAGTTGTTCTATTTGGGGCTAATGACACTAGTTATAAGTTATGTCTTTCATTATGGGTATACCATAATCCCATAAACATTAAAAACTTGACTTACAAAAAGTCTGGGGTAACTAATTATTTAATTAGTAGAAAAGAAAATACAAATTATTTAGATGCTGGAATACTTTTAAAAAATATTATATGTAATAAAGTTTTAGTTGGATTCAATTTAAATGACTGTTTACAACATTTATCAATAAACCATCCACATGACTTGCAAGTAAGTTTAAATAAAATATTTATTGATTCAGAAAAGAAAACTATTTCGTTAAGAAAAATAACTCTTGTTGTTTTAAAAAAACGGATACAAGAATACTCGTTGTTACATAAATTTTTTGGTCCAAATTGCATTGAAGATGCGGCAGCTGTTATGATTCTTTATCAAGAACTAATGAAAAATAATATAAAATGCGATTCCAATAATAATACATTCAACTGGATTAAAAGTTACGAAAATTAAGAAAACTATTAGAAAAATAGACTTTTCATTTTCTATAGATTTTAATCATGTCTTATATTAAACTATAATCGTTAATAGAAATAAAAAATTACAGGCTTCTTTTATAAAATAACAGATGAACTAATAATAAACTATGAACAATAATTTTAACAAAATTTATCATGTAAAAAGTTGTTGTAATATTATTTTATAACTTAATGTTTTTATTTTACAAAAAACTCTTAAAAATGAATAAACATACTTAGAAGGATTACTTTTGCTTAGTATTATAAAAGAATGCGTAAGAAATACGTTAAAATTTAAAAAACAAAACTTAATAAATGGTTTTATAAATGAAAATTAAAAAAGAATGAGGGATAAATATACAGAACAGGATTTACACAATGCAACAAAATACTCTACTTTGTTTATTAAAAAAGCTAAGTTTATATTTTTGAATGAAGTCAGACCAGAAATATTTTCTCATTTAGACATTTATGAAAGTAATTTAGATATAAGTAATAACATTTATGTTTCAGAAAAACTGAAACAAATAATGGATGAAAGTAATATAAAACTAAACTTTGAGTATTCTTTTAATCAGTATTCTTGTGAAAAACTTTCATGTTATATGTTCCTCAAAGGAAACTTAAAATGTAACTCTAATAACAAACATTTATACTGGTTTAACGGGAGCAACTTTGTTTCTTCTTGTGAACCAGCTTGTAGGGAAATGTTCAAAAATAACGAAATGTTTATAAATAAAGGATTTGACTTATATTTTAAAAACAATAAATGTCTTTTCAAAAATTTTTTTTATTAAAAAGTTCGCAACAGATACAGAATTTAGAAATAATTTAACAAATCAAGTCAAAAAGGATTTTTTGCCTTCTTTTTCATATGACGAAGAAAACGATGAAATGTTCTTAAACAAAAATTATTGTGAATTTTATAACCAATATTTTAATGAAAAAACAAAATCATGTTTTTTTTCATCTACAAATTCAATCTCAAATATGATTTTCGGAAAAACACTCACTGCTTTACCTTCAATTAATCAAAATATCCAAAACACTATAAATAGCAAAAAAACGTTTTATATACAATCCGATGAGAATTGGGTCAAAGATATAAATAAAGAAGAAAAAAATGATGTTTACCTAGAGTTTAAGACAACAGGAAAAGTCAATTTAAAACAATTTCTTAATAAGTTGAAGAAAAAAAATAAGAGAGAAGTAAAAATTTTAGAAGAACAAACATCTAAATTTGAACAATTTATCCAAGAAACACTTCTTGAAATCGATGATAACTTTTTACTTAACTCTATTGCTAGCTTTTCTTTAGATTTTTCCATAGATTTTTCATTAAAAAAACTGAAATTTTTAATTAAAAATAAATTATTACACCTTATTAATACTAACTCTTTTAGAATAATAAGTAGTTATATAACAAAATTATCTTCAAAAACATTTAGTTATTGCATAGCAACAGCAACTACTAGGCTCACATTATTAACTTTAACCAACTTGGCGAATACTGTTGCTACTCGAATTTTAGTTTTAACATCTAGTGCACTAACTATTGTCGGTTGGGGATTATTCATTGCTTCTATATTGGGACTATTAATAGATTACTTGTGGGACCCGTTTAATTTTAACCAACAACTAACTAGTAACGATTTAAATACCATTACAAACCAGTTAATTAAAGAATTTAAAATACAATCAGGTTACACGATTCATGACCGAAATGAAATAGAATTTACAACGCAAGATTTAACAAACCTAATGATTTCTGATTTTAATGAAACTGATACAGATTCTTTTCAATCTTTCATCTTATATGTCACCTTCTCTGCAATGTTTGATTACTTAGAATCTTTAGATTATAGTTTTAATAATCAAAAATATGTATCATATGAACTAAACTTTGATACAAAACACAAATTTAAAACAAGTAATATCGAATCATTTTTAGAAAAAACTACAAACAAACTAGCAAAACGGAATAACCATTTTGAATTTGTATTAATTAAAATTGTTTGTTTGTTAGTAAACATTTTATGTTTATTTGTTACTGTATTAATCATTCTCAAGAATGAAATGCTAGGAGCTTGTTTTTATTGTTGTTTTTCAATAGGTTATACTTTTGTATCGTATTTTTATTCTTGGCGTGTTTTAATTTAGATTTAAATCAAGTAAAATTATAGTTGATCCTGAAAAACTATACCTTTAAACTCAATTTTATTTTTGATAAATTTATTACCGCTTGTTAAACTTTTTGGGTTAGCATCTATGTTTTCTGTTTTCAAACAGTTTTTCGAAGTATTAAGTTTTAGTATAGAATTTCGTATTTCATCATCATCTGAAGAACTATCATGTGAAATTCTGTTTTCACAATTTTCATACTTAAACCTCTTTTTTAAAAAATAATTTGGAATTTTTTTAGATTTTGATGATGAAACTAAAAATCGTCTATATTTTGTTATGAAAGCTTCTTTTATTTCCTTTTGGTGAACTTGCATATTTAGTTTTAGAGTGTACAAAAATTTTCTAATTTTTGTAATTAATTGGTTTTCATCAATTTTACCTTCAAAACACTTTTGAACATTAGCATATTGAATAAATCTATAAGAGATATCCATTAGTTTTTTGAATTTTCTAGCTTTCATTTTAATTTCTTCCGGAACTTTCATAATTTCCGGGGCACAATCATGATAATTGCACGTAGTTTTAAAGTTTATACAAAGCAAAAGGGCAATTCCATAATATATTTTTTTATCTAACTCGCATTCAGCAAAATAAATGTTTTTATTTACTTGTTCTTTAACATTGTTAGGGACGTATTTCGTAAAAAAACTTTCAAATTCTATTGGTAAAAGTCTTTTTTTTGTTGCATTATCTGCATTTTCAATGTTTGGTGGGTGATTCGAGGATAAAATCATTTTTGGCATAAATATTGTATTTTTATCTTCTGTAAACAGTGTTCGAAACTTAAGCAAGTCGTTTCCTGTGTATTGCTTGAGCAATGATGCCTCAATTTTATAACATTCTTCAACATACCAAATTCGTCCGAAAGACGAAATTTTATACAAATCAGAGTTAATTTCAGTTGATTTTGTAAGAGTGCTAGGCTTGCCACTCTCCATGTAGTCGTTGAAAAACTTTTGCAAAACATTTATCAGCGTTGTTTTGCCATTATCTCCTTTACCGAAAAAGAAAATTGCTTTTTTCTCATAATTGGAACCCTTTAAAAATGTTGACATTAAATAAATCAAGTACAATGTTTTATTCTCATTAAATGACATTAGTTGGCAAACAAACAGGAAGGCTTTCAGAACCCCATCACAATTTAAAACATTAAGACTTAATTTATAATATAGTGACAGATATTCGCAAAGTTTGTTGTAGTAATAGTTACTCCAGCTAATATTGGTTTGTTCAATGCTCCCATTTATTAAAAATTCTTTAAAACTTACAATGAAGTTATTCTGCAATAAAACATTTTTAATTAGTTTTATTATGAAGTCTGAATCTAAGCATTGTTGAAACTCTGAAACTTTAATATTTATTTTAAGATGTTCTTTTGTTAAATAGAACTCTGGAATTGGTTCAATTACACTCATTGATAAAATGTCAAGAATACCTCTTTTGTTTTCATTATCAACAATTGATAAAAGAAACTTGTTTTCATTGAATTTTATTGTTTGACAACCTGTTGTTTTATTACCTAAAACAGTGCTCATATAATCAACAATGTTAACTATTTCTGCTTCTTTTAAATTAAATACATTATCGGTTTTTGATACTGATTTTTCTATTAAACTTTTAGCAAATATAAGTTCGTTGAATCTTGATTTGCAATAATCTGAATAAATTTGGTAATAAATTCGAATAGTTTGTTTTGTAAAGTTTTTGTTTGATTTATCAATAGAACTAACCCAATACTTGTTACTTAAACTATAAAAGTATACAAAATTATCGTAATAGTTTTTTACAAAAGGCATAGCTAAAAACAGTAACTGCTTAAAAGAAAATAAGTAATTTTCATGAAGTTCAGAAAAGTTAACAGTTGTAAAAATATATGTTGCAAAGTAGTAATCTAACAAGCACGTTGGTAAAATAAACTTGTTTTTTTCAAGAGACGATAAAGAAAGTTTTTTGTTTGAAATAAATTTATGAAATTTTTCGTACTCATAAAGAAATCCAATAAAAATTATTGAGTTATCGCTTAATTGACTAATATGTGAATCGAAGATGGTTGCATTAAAACTTATAACATGGCTTATTGTTTGTATTGCTTCTTGTTGTGATATTAATCCAGTTTGAAGAAAAAATGTGTTGAGATCAATAAGTTCTTGATTTGTCTTTATTTGCATTTTATTAATAAAAACATAAAAAATCGAAACTAAAAAGCTATAACTATTATTTTCTTTTGTTTCGCACAAAAGTCGTAGTGGTGACGGGCACTTATATTCAAAACGTTGCTTTTGTAAATGATTTGAAACAAGATTGTAAAAACAATTAAGTTCATAAAAAATTGTTTCTGCTGGAACAAAAGATTCAAATTTCATTTGGGCTTTAGCATTTAAAAAGTAATGAGTTAATGTTGTGAATTTTGAATTAAAAGGAACTTTTATTGAGTCAACAATAAGCCTAGCAGCGAACATAGGGAGTGTTGAAAAAACCCAATTTTCTTTTAAATGCTCTTCAAAAAACAATGTGTTCCATTCTTTAACAACATTTAATTCAAGTTCTTTTGAAATAATTATAATATTCGGTTCATTATCAAAGTTTTTTTCAATTTCAAATTGAATCATTTCATTTTCATTTTGAAACTGTTGAAATTCATTATATTTTAAAATTCTATTTTTGAATTCAACATTCAAGACTCTAAAACTTGGTTTACAAGGTATTGGTAGTAAAAAGTCATAAAAAAACTTTTCAACATCGTCGTGATGCAAAACTTTTAAGTTTATACAAATATAATTAAATTGATTCCTTATTGTGTTATATTTTCCATCTCTTTCTCTTTTGTTTTTTTTCAATTTTTTTCTATCTTTTGATAATAAATCTAATGAATCATAATTATTTTCGCGTTCTTCTTCTAATTTTTTCAAATCTTGCATATCTATTAAAAACTTATAACAAGGAAAGCTATGAAGTGAACAATCAAAATTTTTAAAAACAGGTACAAAACAGTATGGGAAATAGGGTTTACATAACTTATTTTTCCTTGAGTAAGGTAAATCCCAATTTATTGGTAGATCAACGATATACATTTGATTTAACTTGTCAGATATTTCATTTTTAATTTTATTTGAAAACCTGTGAATGAACATCTCGTAGTCATCGTTTGCAATTACAATTTCATTAAAAAAAACGTGAATTCCACCTTCTTTTTTTAATGGATCTCTTATAGCAATAATAGCTGTTAACACATCCGGATTAAAACCATTTAGCATTTCTTTTAAAATCGGAAAGTAATTGTTTACAATATTACTGATATGTACATCTAAATCAATATTATCATTATTTTTAATATCAATATCAATAACTAAATTATGCTTTACTAATTTTTCCAAGTCAAATACAAAACTATTCAAAAGATTTTCATTTTTCCGAACATATGACATATAGTTTTCCAAAAACTTTATCAAGTTTTTTCTTTTAACAATAAACTTGCCTTGATTTTTAGAATAAATGTAAACAGATTCTAAATTTGTTTCTAAAATCTTTTCGTTATTGATGTAATTAATTTCTTTTGAAATAAATGTATGTTCGTTTTTTATATTTTTTTCCATTTGAAAGTTTTTTTTAAAAGTTTTTTGGACTTATATATTAGGCATAAGTGTTAATCTAGTTATAAATTGAACTTTCTAAAAATTAAATGTTTAAAAATAAATTTTATGATGAAATTAAAAATTGTCTATATTACAGTTTTAAAAATTTAAATGTATGATATATTTAAAATAAAAATGGTCCACGCATTTAAAATATAATTTATCGCTAACTTTTTAGATTAAATCAAACTTATGCAATTAACTTTGCCCAACCGTTCTGTTTTTCTATCTATGTATGTTTGTTTTCAAAATTTATTTAATACAAATTGCCTTTTTCTTATTTAAAAAATTAAGTTATTAGTCATTTTGTGTTTTGGCTAAAAGTTTGTGACGATATTATACACAAATATATGAAAAATGATTGGTTTTTATTTGTTAGTAAAATGATTTGTTTAAAAGATTTAATATAAATGATTCAAAAGAAGAAATTTAGTAAACATAAAATAAAGATATGAATAATCACTGCATGTCTATTATATTTAAGTTGTAAACAGAAAAAACTGGTAATAGTTTATATGGTTTCTTAATAATGATATATTTTAGATATTAGTTGTTATTCAAAAAAATGCATATAATAAAAAGTAAATGGATAAGTTTCAATATTGCTGTTTTTTTATACTAATTATTTTGAGTTTATTAAACTTATTATTATTGAATCAAATGTACGTTACTAATAAATTATTTATTGAAAACTATACCTATTCAAATAAAAAAATTGAAAACCAAATAAAAGATCTAACAATTTAAAAACTGAGTGTAAAGAAATTTATTCACATAAGATAAAAACAAAAATCAGTTTCTACATGTATCAAGAATAATTATCCTTACAAATTTAAAAACGATTATATTTAATTTTGTTCTATATTCAAAAACTAATATCACCATATCATAAATACAAATTTTGTATACTTTAAAAAATGTTAAATTTTGTTTTTAGATTTACTTTAAAATAAAAAGTTAAGAGTTATAAATCAACTGTTTGAAAATTATTGCTGTATACTAAAAATTTTTCTATTTAAGTTTATAATTTAACATTTCTTAAAAATAAAACAAAAAATATTAATTATGCTACAACTTTTTAATTAAATCAATTGTATGCAAACATTATTGATTTCTATTTTTAAATAAGTAAACATTTAATTGAAATTGTTTCGCTAAATATATTTATTATACATAAAAATGTTATAAATAATACATTACTTAGTGAGTCTATACTATAATATTTTAAGGTTATTTGGTAACGATTTAACAGTTAACCTATTTTAAAGAAACAACTGTCTACGCGTCATGAATTGAGTATATTAATATATATAGAACGACAAAAATTATTCATAAATATTTTTGTTTTTTTATATTAAGATATTTTTTCTCCACATATATTAATATTTAATATTTCTTACTCACTTTGACAAAATGAACTGTTCAAATTGCTATATCTGTATGTGGATGTATGCAGACTATTTTAGAAAGCTTTACAATTAAACATCTAAATAAAAAAATTGTCCAAACTAAGCAAACAAAATAGGCAAATTAGGTTTAACTTAGGTAAAAAAGGTTAAACAAAATATTATTATGGTGAATTATTGGTAACAAAGTGAATTAATCTTTATCTAAAATGTGTTTGTGTTTTAAAACTATTTATTCTGTTACAAATAATTTTACAAAAATATTAATTTAAAAGCTTTTAAGATTTATCAAAAAAAATTATAATTAAAATCTACTATATATAATTTTGTGCTGTAAATTAAAGTAAAATTGGAGTAAAACAAATTTATTAGTCAATCAAGAAAATAACATAAATCAAGCTATGTCTTTTCCTATAAGTTATAACTTACAAATTTTTGATCCGATTAATTCATCAAGGAAAATACATTCTACAATTGAAGCTTATAATTATGTTCATGTATGGAAAAAGTATTTTTTACACAATAAAAATACAAAATTGCAAAAATATAATCTTTTTTGTAATAACTGTCAAAAAAAACTTTTAAAAACACAACTTCGAAAAGATTTATATTGTAAAAGTTGTAAGAAACAGTATAGTTTAAAAGCTTTTAATAATTCCTTCAAAGAAGAAAAAATAACTAAAAATAAATACTATGATTCGTTTATTAAAGAGTTCGGATTATTGAAGAGTAATGTTGTACCTAAATCTTTTATAGTTGATACTTTTCCGGTATTCTTTATAAATCCTACAATGAAAAAACTTTTAATTAAGAATAATAAATTGTTAGATATAAAAAAATTTCACTTTTTAATTTTACCAAATCCAATATATTGGCAAACTAAGTGGACAATCGTTCTAACTAAAACGTTAAACTTTATCAAAAAACTGCAAAACTCAAAAAATTTAGTATTTAATTTTTTAAAAAATATTAAAAAGTCAAACACATATAATCTTAGTAAAAGATTGATAGAAAAAACTGGATCTTTTGTTGATTTGCCATTTTTAAAAAACAATAAAACAGTTTTAAAAGTTAACTACATTCTTTCTTGCTACTATAAAAAACTTTACACCACTCAATTGAATTATAATAGTTTATCAAAAAGATTATCAGGTAAATTTTCGATCTTTCGAAAATATATTTTGTCTAAAAGAATGAGTAACTCAGCTAGGGCCACTATACAATCTTGTTTACTGGAACCTAATGAAGTTGCGATACCAATGAACATGTTTCATTATTTATTTCAAAAACACAAAAATGATTATTGTTTAATAAACAGAATGCCATCAATTTCAACTTTAAATTTAACAGGTCACAAAATTGTAGTATGGAACAAACCAACATTAGGAATTAGTACTCAAATTACTACTGGGCATAAAGCTGATTTCGATGGTGATGAAATGAACTTGTTTTCATTAAAACATTTAGAATCTATAGCAGAAATTCAAATATTAATGGACCCTAAAAACAATATGAAAGCTTTTGATGCAAATTACAATTTGAAGTTGTTTCCTTCTCAAGACAATATTATATTTTTTACAGTTTGTGTTCTAAATGATTTTTGTTTTAAGTCTGAACCTTTTTTAAAGCTCAAAAATTTTAAAAACAAAATTGTAACTTCTTATATAAACTGCAAAAATCTTATTAGATTAATTTTTCCTAAAAACTTATCTTCAAGTAAACTTTGTAACACACAATATATTATAGATGAAATGAAAATTAAGGTGGATATAAAAAAATGCACACCAATACATTGTTTAATGAATTTACTCAGATCAGTTTTTGAACTTTATGGTTCTGCAAAATGTTATAAATGTTTTATAAAACTTCAAAGTTTATCACTCGTATTCAGTAGTATGCAAAGTATTTCATTTACGATAGATTCTTTATATGAAATGATGTTTTTCGTAAGATCAAATAAAATGAATTCAAATAAATTTGATAAACAAATTAAAAATGGAAAAATTAATAATTCCTTAACATGGTTAGTTTCGACTGGCAATGTTTGTGATACATTTCATTTATATCAAATAGTTGGAGAAATGGGTATTCAAAGCATACCAACTTCAACAAAATTAAAAAACTTTTATGTTAATATTAAAGGGAACTTTTTAAACGGTTTAAATTGTTTTGAGTTTAGAAATCATTGTTATTATGGAATTTTTAATATGATTGAACTAAAAAATGTTTGGAAAGATGGCTATCAACAAAGAAAAATATCTCACAATGTTCTTGATTTGGCAATTGGTCCAAAAAATACGGTTGTTGAAAAAGATAGTACAATTTTTAAAAGAATTCAAGACATTGAACACTATGATGACTTGCTAAGTTTGTCTACATTTGATTTTATTTTGAATAAAGTTTTTTCTTTAAAGTTGTAGTTACCAGTAAAAGTTCAAAAAAGTCCTGTTATAGCAATAACTTGATCATATTTTTGAATTCTTGATAATGCAGTATAAATAAGCTCAAATACACCATCTAAATTTCTGCTTATTGCTCCATCAAAGTCAAAACATATCTTAGATTTTAATGTTTCGCCTTGAGTCTTGTGAATTGTTAATGCGTAACCTAATTGAACCGGAAACTGGAGCATACTTATAAACGATGTGCTAGGTAGTTGTAAAAAAGAATTAATTCTGCAGTTTAAGTTTGGATCAAGTTGTTTACAATATCTGCTTAATTTGTATATGATATTATTTTTTTCAACGTATATTAAATCGTTAGTTATATCATATGTCTTAAATACAACTAAATCTCCATTTGCCAGTAATGAATCTTTGATATTGTATACAATGACTAGTGGACAATTTTTTTTCAGTTTAAGTTCAAAAAAACTAGAGTTTTTAATATCCAAAGGTGAAAAAAACTTATTTAGATCTTGAACTAAACAGTCTGTAAGACTTACCTCAAGTTTATGTTGTTTTCCATTTTTATTAGATTCTAGTAAATAGCTTTTAATAGTTATTAAAATGTTATCTTGTAATTCAAATTTTTTTTTATTGTAGAAAAAAACGTTTTTATTTTTATAGGCAATTATTATATCACACATTGTTAATTGTTTTGTCGTTAAACTTTCTAAAATAATAAAATTTTTGTTTGAACATATTGCATTTAATAAAATATTAACGTTGTTTTTCTTTTTAAGGCTTCGTATTTCCTTGATAAATAATGTATAGTCATTATTAAATCTATAATTGTTTTCTAGAGTAAAAACACTAACTTTTATATTACTGATATAACAATTTTTGCAGTAATTTGTGAAGTCAAACAAGGAAAAATTATAATTAACTGGCTTTGTTTGATCTATATCACCAGTAAAAATAAATAAAAGTTTCGAATTATTTTTGTTTACATAAAACCATTTAATTATTAAATAAACTTGCCAAACCGGTATCATACTTATTTCATCAATATATATAATATTAATAAGACTCTTGCAGCTTCTAATTTCATAACAACTAACATTTTGAAAGAGTTTTGTGAAGTATTCATCTGCAATTACAAAACAATTCTTAATATACTCAATAACACACTCGGGATAAGTTTCATTGACATCAATGTCATTTATTTGCACTACATGAGCCTTTATTTGTTCTAGAACAGAGTTTTTATCATACGCCCATCTAAATCTGGAATGTATTGTTTTACCATAAATTCTATTTGCAACTTTTTTAGTTGGTCCAAGTTTTTCAATAATTATGTTAGAAAAAATTCCACATAAATTTTTTTCTAAATAGTCCAATACTGTTTCAGCTGTTCTTGATTTTCCAACACCAGGTCCTCCAGACACAACCATTATTAAGTTATGAGAGGGGTTTAAAACCCAATCTATAATTTCTTTAACAATATTTAGTTGACTATCATCAAAATTTGAGTTAAATAAAAGGTTGTCAAAGCTCATGGTTTTAAAAATGTCAATAAAACTTTTATTTCAATCCTTATACCTTTTATTTTTTTCTTTAAGTTTTATTTTATTTTTCTTTAATCCTTTTCTATCTGAGTTTTTAAAACTATTTAAAAATCCAGATAAGATCTTATTTAAAAGCAAAGTCTATAATTACAGAAACAAAATATTACTAATAAAAATCTATAAATTAAATTTCAAATTCATATGTTTATTTAAACATAAATATTATGACTGTTTTTATTATACTAATAACATAGTTTTACAAAATAATTCAACGATGGCGATTAAAATAAACTCTAAAAGTAAAAACTTATTTTACATCAAGAATTACCAAGACATTAAAAGATTATTAATTTCAAAAAATGTTGAAGGTATTTTCACATTCTGTGAAAAGGAAACAAATAAAGATTTATCTTATTTACTTATACTTACTAATCTATTAGATTCTTTGCGTTTTTTGTAATGTTTTTTTTAAATAAAGTACGTAATGAACTTAAATACTATTAAACATTTTAGTGAACTTAAGTCAAATGAAAATAAAATAGCGTATCTTGAAAATCTTTTACTAAAAAATTACGATGTTTTAGGAAATTATACATTCACCTCAAAATCAGGATTTATTTCAGTTAATGATAACTTTCTTTTAACAATATTAAAGTACTTAAAATATTTTTCTAAAAAAGAAAATATAATATTCAGTTATAGTTACTATGAGTTTAAATGGAAAGACAACAACTTTTTTATTCCTTTTGGTTTACCAAACTGTAACAAATCTGAAGAGTATTTAAACTTGAATAATAATTTTTTAGAAGATGCTAAATTAGAAAATAAAGTTATTCAAAGTACTTATTTTTACTATATGCGCAGACTTCTATGGAACTTCACAAATATCAATTATACAATTATAATAACTTTTCGGTCAGATCATTCTTCAAAGAAAGTTATATTCAATTCTCGTTACAAAAAAATTTTAAAAGACAAAGGAACAATTTTTATTTATAACAATAATAATCAAACAACCAATTTTCCGGATTTTATGTTTAAATTGTCCAAAAATTACAGAATTTTTGAACACACTGGTGAATCCGTTTGTACCCATAATAATGAAACAGAAGTTTATAATTCCGGTGCAGTTGCGAATGAAAAATTTGGATTAGCACTTTGTACCTTTTCCTCTAAAAATAATTATAGGAAAACGTATTGTTTAATAAACCAACCTAATCCTTGTTTAGTACTTTTTGTGAGCCCATTAAAAAACATAACACTTAAAACAATTATTATTAAATACATCCTTGATGATCATAATGATTTTAATAAAAATGTTATTTTTATTGAAAAACTTAAATTAGGAATTTTTATAAAACACGATGAAAATGGATCAAAATTAGATTTTGTGGACTGCTATTTGTTTTTAACGGATATAAATTATATATTAACTGAAGACAAAACAATCAAAGATAATAAGATCAAATTCGATTTAAAAAACATTTTATTGAACACGAATTACGATTTTTGTATCTTTGTATTGTTACTAAAAAGTCATCTTGATATAATAAGTATCCCAATAACACTTGAGATAGAAAACAAAAAATTTGAAGAATATCATTCAGATAAAATTGCAGTTAAGAATGATTTGAACTTCTACTCATACAAACTTTTTGACATAAATAATGTGTTTGATTCAGTTAAAACACTTATTAAAGAAAAAAAAAGTATTGATTTTCACATTAAGTTCGAATCAGATGTAAAATGTAAAATTGAAAATTATGAGTTAGTTTTTGCAAATAAAAAATTTTTAGATTTAAAATGGAAAAAGCAAAGAACTTTTTTTGTAGGCGATACTACTAAATCACACCAAATCTACTACTATTTTAATCAACAATCATTTGAAGAGTTTAATAGAGTTTTAATAGAAAATAATATTCTAAAATGTTTTACTGCAACAGAAAATATGGTTTCTTACAAATCAGAATCAAAAAGAAATTTCATGCAAGTTTCTTACAATAATTCAAATAAACAACATATACGTTTGATTTCTTCTTCTACTAATAGTGAACATGCTAGCTTACTATTAGGAACTTCTGATGATAATTATAAAGTTCTCAACATAACCACGAACAGTAAAGAAAATACTGAAGTTCGTATTGGAAATAATACAATATGCGTTCCCGGAAACCAAACAATAGAAGTTAAATTATCGAATAGTGATTTAAATGAAAGTTATACTAAATTTGGGATTTATATTTATATTATATTCTTAATAATATCATGCTTAATTGCAATTAAAATTTTATTTACGAAAAGAAGTTTTTTAAAAAAATTGAAGATTAAAAATGTTTGACAATAATTTAAAAATTTAACAATTATTAATTAAATAACAATTTTTCAATTTAAATATAAGCTTGCATTAAAAAAACAGCAGCAATATTAAAAGTAACTAGATTTAAGTAATTTTAAAAACATGGAAAATGGATAAGAATATAGATCATTATAGGCATCTTGAAAAGATTAATAATACATCAGAATTTGTGTTAAATAAAAGCGGTTACATTCAGTAAAATTGAGAAATGAATTATTAAAAAAACTAGCCTTAATGGTTATTTGGGTAAATTTAACAAAATTAACGATTGCATAATTTTCTAAACTTTTTATTAAGTTCCACAGGCTTTTACTTGACTCATTAATTTCATCGCCTAAAGAGTTTCAATAAAATAGTTTTATTTAAATAAATTTGTATAAAAATAACAGCTTTAATTTTTTTCCATTTTTATCTGATGATCGAAAATTACCATAGCTTCAATGGTAATTTACAAAAAAAAATAATTTTTAAACATAATAAATTATGAGGTTCAAGAAAACGTTATCCACTTCTCCGTTTATTATAGAATATACAGACATTGGTTAATTTGAAATCTTTCAAATTCAAGATTTTAGTAAATTTACAACTTTTTAATAATAAATAATACAAGTTTATATAAATTTGCTGACACGTTTATGAACAGACAAACAGGGTTCATAAATTAAAATTTTATATCTGTGAAAAAAATGTAAATATTATTGAAAATAAAGTATCAAATTTCGGCACTAAAAAAGAAACTAATAAAAATGAATAAAGGAAACCTGATAGAAAGTTATCAAAATGATTATAAAAAACAATTTGTAAAAAATTTACTAATTAAATACTTTTATCTAATTTTAATTTTAATTTTATGTTTTTTAAACATAGCTTACTATTCTTTTTGAATTTTAAATGGTTTTTGATTCTAATTGATGTACTTTAAAATAGATGTCAAATTTTTTTTTAAATTTTTTTTTAAAAATTTATTTCTTAATCTATTTAGATTATTGATGCTTTTTGTTAGAATTTTCATTTTAAAATCCTTAGAATTTTTATTAAAAAAAACTTTAGAAGTTTTTGTGGCTATAAAGTAATCATAAAAGTTTTTGTTAACTAATTTAATTTGTTTAAAACCAAATTCTTTTTCAAAAAGATTTAAAATATGAGTTACTTTTTCTTTTCCAGTATCTGATAAGAATACAGAATCAGTTTCTAAACCAATAATTTTGTGGTGTTTTAATTTTTTCACCACGTCAATCATAATTTTTCTTCCTACAAACGTTATTGGGTTAGTTTTTCCTTTAAACTTCAATTTGGCATAAAATCCATATATAAAATTATTAAACAGTTTTAAATACTCTTCTAACTGAAATATTGAATTATATTTTTTCTTGCACTTATTATGTAACTCTCGTTGATTAATAGACTTTTTTAAAATTGTTGGTAATAGTAAACAATTTTTAAAAAAATCTTTGCATATAAAGGATTGTTGTTTTTTAATATTAACTTCTTCAAAATTTGGGAAAGCTGATATTAAGTCATCAATATTATGCTCTTCTAACGGAATTAAAGTTGAATTCATTTTTGCATTATCTAATGATTCTATTACTGACATATTTTCAAAACTAAAATCGAACTCACATATAATCGAAGGATAAAATGACTTAAAATCTAATTCGGCAACATTATTAAATAAACCTAGTTTTCTAATTGTAAGACCGCCATTAAAAGATTTACAATTGACGTTTTCTGGGTTTGTAGCAAGACATTTAATAATGAAGATGAAATTATTTTCATAAGCTGTAAAAGTTAATAAATCATAAAACAAACTTTTTATGTTTTTAGTAAAAAGTGTATCAATTGAAGAATGGAAAAAATTTGATGTTTGGAAAATCTTTTGTACAATTTTGTTAGAATATAAAAACTTAAACATTAAAACGTTATTATTGGTTAAATGAATAACTAAACAAATAATATTTCTTAAAACTGCACTATTTTTAATGTTTTGTTGACAATTGAAAATGTTTTTTAAAGTTATTTTATCAGTCAATAAAAATTTTAACTGATCTAATTTAAAAAATTTTGCAATAGATTTACAATCAATGATTTGAAGGTTTTTAATACACTCATTTAAAGCGTCAATATTTCGGTTTATCATAAACCTTAATAAAAATTTTTCCAAACATTTTTTACTTTTTGTTAATAAAAAGTATGTATTCGATTTTTTTAAAGTGATTTCAAATTTTGAAAATAAATTGTTGTCACTATTAAACATACATATAAAAATTCGAGATTCATCTATTCTGTATACTTTTTTTAAAAAATTTAGTATTATTGTTTTTAAACTTCCTGATTTAAATAGACTTTGAGGTTTATTTATACATAAAACAACATAGTCAATTAATAACTCATGATTATTATAGATTTTATTTAAAACACATGAAACAAAAATTGTTGAAAATATTGATTGTTGTGAATTATACTCAAAGTTCAAAGGAACAGATAAAAAATCAAAAATAGAAAGTCGAACTTTTGGATAACTTATTGAAGGTAAAACATGAAACTTACTTCTAACAAAAAAGACATCTGAAAAATACTCAAAAACGTTTTTATCTTGAAATTGTTTGCCACAATAGTCGTAAAAGCTATAAAAGTTTTTGATATTGTTGTGATGACAAAAACAATAAAAATAAAAATTTAAGTTTTTTATCAAATGAACTTTTTCAATTTCTTTAAAAAAGAATTTATTTAATTTTATAAAATTAAATAAATCTATTAAGTTGTTATTTTTTGTGAATAATTTGAAACATTTAGTATTTGATACTACATGAGTTTCATTATTAATAACTTTTATAAGCGTGATTGAAGTAATATTTTCAATATGAAGTTCTATTGAAGGAAAAAAATACTTAATTTTTTTTAAAGATTTTTGAATGTCATTGGCAAAAAATATCAGATATTTATCAAAGTGAAGTTTTAATTTTGAAACTTTTTTCATAGAGCATGAATAAATGTACACTTTAATATAATAAATGTTAGAATTATAGTTGTACATATAATATTTAAGTGGAAACACGATTGACATGTTTTCTGCTAATGTTTTCGTTTTAATATAGATAAACCAATATGAATGATTTTGTTATTTCTTGTCTTGCAAATGAATAATTTTTTCTTAGCATAGATTTTTCATAAACGTTGAATGAAAACTAATTAAATTAAACAAATGTCTGTACAGTTATATTTATAAACAAAATTAAAAACTATTATAACAACATTTGGAATTATTAACTTAAAAACAATAGTTTTACATTAAATAAAACATTAGATAAAGTAAAACATTATTTTTAGTTCACAAATTTTCAACATAGTTTTGTAATCCTAACTAGATAAATAATATCCTTAAATTAAAAATTATAAACAATAACTATTTAATAAAGTTTTGTAAAACATAATTAAAAAAGATATGAATTTAATTGACCAAAAGTATGGATCACAAAATATTTTTAAAGAAATAGATGTTTCCCTTAAAGATTTGTATGTTGGTGTTAAGGATAAATTTGTTTCTAATTTACAAAGGTTTGTTATTTGTATAAATTGCAAATCAAATCAATTATTTTGTGACAAATGTATTAATAATTCTCAAATTTTCACCCATTTGAAAAGATGTCGTCATCTAAATGTTTGCAAGTCATGTAATAATCAAAAGTATACATACGTGAAGTTTAGTAAAACGTTTTCAATAGTGGCTGGAAGTTTTGACAACGAGAAGATTATATTTAAAAATGAAGGCAATGAAAAGTTTGAAAAAAACCTCGGTGACTTAATATTTATATTGAAGTGCAAAGAATATTTAAATTTTTCTAGAATAGGAAACGACTTATTCTATGTAGATTATGTGAATATTTTTGAAACACTCAAAGGATTTTCACGTACAATTAGTTTACTTGATGGATCATTTTTTTATTACAATTGCGATTTTTTAGAAAATCATGTAAAAATTAAAAGCAAAGGAATGCCTGTTAAAAATACTAAAAATTTTGGTGATTTAAATTTGGAGTTTAGAATAAATTTTTCTTATAAAACTAAAATTGAATTGATTAATGATTTAAAAAAAAATAAAATTAAATTTTTAATCTAATTGTTGAATAAGAATTTGCATATATATTAGAAACAACTAACAGAAAAAAGTTATCTCTAAATGACTACCCTGTGTAATTTTTGTAGGTTTGAGTACACAATAGAAAACCAGGATTTATGTAAGGAATGTTTCAATGATCCAGAATCAGTGCTTATATATGAAAAGAAGATTGCTGTTAAAGATTTTATTTATAGAAAAAAAAATATTATAATTTATGGTCTAAACACTGACTCCAATCAAATAGATGACGATTTGTTAGAGAACTTTTATAAAAAACTCAACTTAAAAGACAATGAAAAACCTGAAAGAATAACAGTTTTAGGTTCCCAAATAAATTCTCCAATTAAGTTTCAGTTCAAATCAGAGTTCAAAATGAAACGTTTTAGGGAACAACTCTCGCATAATAAGAAAATGTTTGATTGTTTATCTTATGGTGTGGATCTTAGTAAAAATAATCAAGATTATTTAAACAAACTGAAACAAAAAGCTAAAAAATTGTCGCTCGATGAAAATAAAAAGTATATTGTATTATTTTATAAATTTAAACCTTACTTCAAAATCGTAAAAGACAGAAATCAAAACATCGATGAAAAAATGTATGATGTTAACTAAAGTTTTGTTTGAACTTATTTTTATTTTAAATAAAAGTACAATAAAAAATAATCACTTACAAGAAATACATTTATAAAAGTCAAAACTAACTTTACTTATATGAGTTATACAAAACCAATTTCTACATTTTATGCACATATAAAGATAATCGAAACGTTTATTGCATTGAATATGCGCGCATAAATAGTTATCTAAAACAGATATGGAATTATTTACTGATTGTTCAACTATTTCCAAGTTATTTGTTTTATTAAAAAATACTCTTTTTTTAAAATATTTAAGTTTGTAATTATTTAAATGATTTGAATTCGTTATCAAGTAATCGTTTTTTTTAACAAATTGCTTGCTTAATGTAATAATCCATCTTTTTATAGAATCAAAATTTTTAGAAGTAATACCTTTAAATTTATTGTTGTTTAATATCTTAAACACTGCTATAATCAGAACTGTGCCTGATAAATGAATGCTGTTAGCTTCAATAATGCTATCACTAACATAAAGCTTAAAACTTTCCATTTTGCTCAAAGTTATTTGATAACTAAACTCTAAAAGGGTTAAAGTTAACTTGAAAATAGTTGTATATATTTTTTCAGTATACTCTTTTTTCAAAAACCGACAAAAGTTAAGTATTAAAATACTTTTTTCATTAGAATTTAATAAAATTATAACTAAAAAAAATACTTTTTCTTTGCAATAACTACAATTAAATGGTATAAAAACTAAATTTCTATTAATAAAAGCTTCATTAAATAACTTTTGTTTAGATATATTTTTAGTTTTCATAAAACATATAGATGGAAAAAAACCAAATGGTTCGTAATTTAATGTCTTGTTTTTCAAATAAATCATGTTTTCCACACACAAATTAATAGTTTCATTACTAATTTTATGGGTAAAATTTGCAAGAGAAATTGTAGAACATTGATAAGTTTTTGTTAAGTTTTTAGTAAACTTCCAAGGAAGATCTTTATCAATATTGATTTGGTAAATTTTTGTTAAGTCGTTTTTTTTAATTGGATTTTTATACTCATCATCTAAGTTTTTATTTTCATTATAGTTTGTATCTAATGATAGATCTTTAGAAACTGTAGACGAAGCTATAAATGATGACTCTTTCTTTTTGTAATTATCTTTTAACTCTTTGTAATCCGTACATACATTAAACGTTGCTTCTCTTAAATGTGGTTTTTTCTTTCCAGCTCTACGTAGTCTTTTATTTCTTCGAAAATTATTGCACATTTCGGTGAAATTATAGTTTTCTTTATGCTTCAAATCACTTTCTTTCATTTTAAAAAGTACAGCATATTTATGTAAACATTTTCCGGTGCTTTCACAAGAACATTTGTTATAATTATCATAAACAATATGAACATTTCTTATGCCTTGATTTTTATGTGTTTCAACATAAAAAGCATTATCACTTACAGGAGATAATGTTACGCCATTGTTTTTATAAACATTATAAGCAAGAGCTTTTATAGGATTTCTTTTTGAAATAATTGTCTGAATAAGCTTCGAGTTTGTAGCGGCAGAAGGGTTTCTTATAAACTTTGGAATATCGTCGTATGTACAATTGAAGTCTTCAAAACTAAATAGAATTTTTTGTAGGTCTTTAGGGAACTTCTTAGTTTTCAATTTAATATTTCCAACACAGTCAATTGAGTTTTTCATATTTTTGATCTCAAAACTTTGCATTATATAAAACGTTAAACAAAATTCATCATATCTCAAAGGAAGTTCATTTTTAACTAACGTTTTGAACTTTTTATTGAAACTTTCACTGAGATTATTTGTTCCGCATTTGTTATTAAAAGCTGCAAATTTTTTTAAATTGAATAAAGATGAACGCTTCAGTTCACCTTCTTGTTTTATGATGTAACTTTTAATTTTTTTATATTCAGCTTTGTTTATAATGAAATTGAAAGAATGTAAAAAATTAGACTCGGATATTGAATTAAAAAGTGTTTTGAAATCTTTATATAAAAAACTAACGTTTTTAAGTTCGCATTGTCTTTTAATATTTCGAATCAAGTGATTTATGCACAATATATGATTTAAGTTTGGAAGAGTTTCTGAAATTGCGTTAACAATTCCAAATTCTTTGTCTGAAACAATTGGGATGTGTTCTTTAGCGTTTTCTAGGCCAAGTTTACTTTTCAATAAACTGAAAAACATTTTATGGACAGTTTCGGATTTACTATGATGTAACATTGCAGCTACTGGGAAAACAGGATAATTCTCACAAAATATGTTTTTCATTACAAGAAAAGAAACAAAAAAGTCTCCTAAGTTGAAAGTTGTGTCATAGTGAAAAGATAGAGGAACAGATAAATCTGAGTTAGCTACTTTTATGGCTAGAGACACAAGCTTACATATAGTTTCATCTGTCATTACCACAATAAGATTAGGTGCTGTAACAACACATTTAATAAAGTTCGGGAGAATATGAAACAATTCTTGCAATGAATAAATTTCATCATTTTGCAAACTTTTATCTTCTTTACGTTTATTGTTTAATTGTGCCATGTTTCTAACTCTAAATGTATTTGTTGCGGGATATCCAGATTCTTCCAATTTTTTATTAACTGCTTTCTCAAGTTTATCATTGTTAGGATAATTATTAAGGAGTGATTTTATTGTTTGCGTTACTACTGAATGTGACGACACAAATGGGTGCACGCTTAGATTAATACAGTTTCTATGAGGTAAATGACAGGCTATTTTTTCATCTCCGACATAATGAATTAGAACAATTTTATCATTATACTCAAATGTATTTTTAATAGTTTCAATAAAGTATGTTCTTCTTTGAAACTTACTATTTCCTTTTCTACTCACTTTTATGTTTTGTTTAAATTCTTTTCTTCTTATTTCCGAATCTATAATATTGGATACATTAATAGCAATTTCATAGTTTATGTTGTCGATTTCAAAATTGTTCTTGGTTGTGCGCTGTTGTCTCCATAAATAAGAGTCTTTAACATAGTTTGTTGGGAAATCACTGTTTTGATAAATAAAGCACTGATTTCCTTTTGCAAACTGTGGAGGAACTTTCATAATTTTATCCTTATAATTATCACGAAAGTTTTTTATTGTCAATAACAACCGAGTTACTTCTTCCACTTTGAATACTTCATTTTTTTCTATAAACACAATGTTGTTACTTCGTAGTTTCTCTTCATTTATTTTAACATACTTTTCATACGTTTCTATGCTTTTGGCTGTTATATTTTTACAATTCGAAATCATTCTTAAAAGTTTTCAAATTAAACACTTGCATTAAATGAGATTAATTAAAGATCTAAATGGAATTAATTTATAGTTGAAACAACAACTCAAAAAAAAAACAAGAACAAAACAAAATAACTTAACAAAAATTAATTAATTTTTTAAAACAAAAGTTTAATTAATTAAAACTTAAAAAGATGGTTTAAATATTTTTACTTGTTCTTTTTTTCTTAAAGATGACATAAAAAATTCAATTTCTTCAATTAACAAAGCTTTATTTTTTTCAATATTATAATTTCTTGTTACTAAGCTTTCATGTAAGTTATTTATGAAAATTAAAATGTTTTCATTAAATGTAGGAAGAATTTTACAGGAATCTATAAGTAAGATGGCTTTGGTTTTTGTTGACAACATCACACTATCTTTAAGAGGACATTTTGTATTAATTGTTTTAATTATAAATTTAATATCTGATAAAGTACAACTGAAACCGTCTTTTAAAATAAAACTGTTAGGATACATCAATTTTTTTATTGATATAACTTTTCTAACGAAAAGTTGAAGCTTTTCAAATGAACTTAATTTTACATGTTTATCTTCCCATATTATATTTAGAAGTTTATCATAATCAGAATGTTGCAAAGAGTTATTATCATTCAAACTTTTTAACTTTTTTGCTTCATATATTTGAAAACACTTTTCTAAAATTTCATACACAAACTCTGTTTTTTTATTTTCTGGGGAATACAGGTTTTTGCGAATGTCTTTATAGTAAATGAATGAATCATGAATATTTTGTAGAATATTTTTTGAAATAAAATATAGTTTCTCATTTAACAAGAGTTTTTCTGGAACACTTTTTGTTAATGTAAACTTTTGAAAAGTTTCGCAGAAATGTTTAAAATCTGCCATTTGAATTAGGTTTCTTCTTTTTTATTAGTTATAAAAATAATAGTGGAATAGATTAAACATAACAATAAGGACATTAGTAAGAATACTTTTCTGTTTTTAAACTTTTTTGTGTATGGTTGTAATAAATTTTTTTTATTTTGGTTAACAACATTAAATATATGTTCAATATAATCTAATTCTTTAGAACTATTTAAAATTTTAGAACTATTAACATCAATCAATATATCTGTTTTTTTATACCAAATAGCTAAGTTGTCCATAATTTTTCTAGCATCAAAAAGATATAGGGGGATTTTTATAATTAATGTTTTTAAATACTCCCGAAAGAACAAAACTTTGTTTTCACCCATAATCTTAATTATATTGTGTTTTGTATAAACAAAATATAAACTTGGATAATTGAATTTTGTTATTAAATTTTTTATAATATTTCTGTTGTAATAAATATACATTTGCTTTTTTAACTACAAACTAAAATATAGTTTTTCGTAAAATAACTGATCATTAGCAATGTAGTTTTCCCAAGTTACATCATTTGTTGTGATTCTTTTTGTTTGGTTAACTTCATGATGAAATTTCCATAAAATATTATTCATGTTATCGGATGAAATGTTCTGTAGAGCAACTTTATTGTTTTCTATTAACATTTTCCAATGATTTTTACATAAGTCACAGGGTATATATCTATAAAAACTATTAAATAAAAAGTGTGAGTACTTTTGAAAATTTGAATCACTTTTTTTAATTCTCAAAATTTCGGATATAAAATGTAGGCTTCGCCAAACTGTACTTCCCCAGAAAATTGGATCTATTATATTAGTTGAGAAAAGTATTAGTATTGGAAGAGAGTTTGGCAATTTATCAATCAAATTAAATTCAAAAAAAACTAAAATTATTTTATTGATATCATTATTCTTTAAAGCCAGCTTTAATTGATTATTAAAATCTGAGTTTTGTGAAATCTTGTTCCCGTAGATTATAGATCCGATTGTTTTAATAATTGAAAACATCTCTGAGAAAACTAAATGATATTTTTTGACGTATTTTTCTAGTTTTTTAACAGGGAATTTTACTCTAATCTTAAGTTTTTTTGTATAGTTAGTGAAAAAATAGTTTAAAAATAAAATAAAATTTGTAAATAAGTTAGAAATAAATATTTTACACACTTGGCGGTCATTTAAAATTTTATTATAATTCAGATTAACAAATGTTTTTTCAATAAGAGAGTTTGATACTTTTAACTTTACAAATGAATTATATGGAAAACTCTCTAATAGATTTAACCACATTTTTAAGTAAACAAATTCAGGATAATACTTTCCATCAATTACGATTTTCCAAATAATTTTAAACTTTATCTGATCAGAATCTATAAAATCATTCAAAAGTTTTGTATTCTTGTATATCTCCATTATTTGATAATCAATTTTACGTTTAGATTCTGAATTTAATATTTGTAAGTTTTCACAAAGTGACATCTTTATTTAGATTGTTAAGAAACAAAATGTATAGTACAAGTTAAGTTTTTTTGAAAAAAACCATGATAACAAATATCAAACGTTTTTGATATAGCGTGAAACAATAAAATAGTCATTTTAATTTTGTTCTGTAATAAAACTCTTATATATTTTTTTACTTGATATGTACTGATAATATAATTCATAAACTCAAAACTAATAAGTAAAAATCAAAATTTATTTTAACATTCTGGTTTTTTAATGTCATTTCGAGCTTGCTGAAACAAACTTACAATTTTTACATTTGAAATAATCTTATTTTGGAAAAAAAGTGGTATATATATAAGTTTAATACCAAGTGTATTTAATTGCCTCTTTTTAAACATGTCGAAACAAATTTGTTTTTCTTTATTATAATGTGTTAATCCTTGACATTCTATCCCAACCAAAAGGTCCTCGCAAAATAAATCTATTTCATAAGGCTTAGCATTTTTATAAAATTTTACTGGTGCGAATTTTTTTTTTCTAAATGAAAAAGGTTTAAAAATTATTTCTGCAATAGCTTTTACTCTTAGTTCAAACTTGTTATAATTAACATTGTTTATTAACTCAAATTTTTGTTTAAAAAATTTGTTGTTTTTTATTTTATATTTCATTTAATTATCTTTTTTAATTTACTTTTGTATTTAACAAAATAATAAAACTTTATTAGTGTGATAAAGTAAGATTAAGTTGTTTCTCTCTTTAATTAATTTGATTCACATTGACATTTGTTGTATGCTTTTAAATAAGGGTCATGTATCTATTTTTAACCAACTATAATGTTGAAACACTTATAATAAAACAAATAATAAAATTTAAAAATAAAGTTTTAGTTTAATTTTGTAATTAAAGTATAAGTTACAAATCTATTAAAAATTAATTATAGGTACTGGAAAATAATAATCAAACTTTTAATAAAAGTAATAAAAAAATGTAAACCTTCAAATAGCTATTTAAAGTAACGATTCTTGTTTAATTTTCTAATAATTAGTGGACATTTTTGATCTAAATGAACTTTTTTTAATTTTTATTTTAGAAATCATGTAAAAGTATTACTTAATTATATTCCTTTGTTTATTTTCCATATAAAATAGTCGATGATACATTTGTATAATTTTTAGACTTAGAATCTTAATAAAATTTAAATAGCTTTTTATAAAAGGACTAGTAAGAAACAAACAATACCCAAATAACGTTAGTAGAACAACAATAATAATTTTTTTGTAATGAGAGTTTAAAAATAGTAAGATTTTACTTATCAATGTAAATGTATCTATTGTTGAATCTTTAATATTCTGAATAAGTACAAGAACTGCATCAGAAACTATTGGTTGAACACACTCATATTCATATGTTTCATTTATTACACATTTTTTAGTTTCATGATTACAACTACATTTCGCACAATTTTCACTTGTTTTAAATTTTGAGCACTCATCCTCAATCAAAAAAATGTGATTATCAAAATCTTTTTGTTTGCATATTCTACCAACATCCCTATTTACAGAACAAGACCTTCCCTTTATTTTGCAAGAAAACAAAATCGTTTTGTCAATAACATTATACTTTTTAAAAATACATCCACTATTTAAAGATTTGTATACATTCCAATAGTTAAAAAAACTTTTACCGGAAATTAAAACGGCACTTGTGCCTATCATTGAAACGCCAAAAAGTTTTTTATGTTTTTCAACAACTTTTTTTAGTTTCATTAAAATACTATTACTCTGATCGATTGAAATGCTGGTTAGTTTTAATTCATGTATTTTAGTCTCTAACTTTTTTTTCATTTTCAGTTTTTTCATTTTTTTTCTTAATTCTTTTGGAAAACTTTTTGGATTTAGAAAAAGTTTTGTTTTTTTATCCATGATATGCTTACTATTAATCATTTTGGAAACAGCTTCAAATTTTTGTTTTTGAATGTTAAGCAAAAAATCGTTAATATTTAGTACTAAACCATTTTTTAATCTTATCTTATTATTTTTCAATAAAACTGAATCTAGTAAATCTGACTTTATTGAAATATTTTCAGGTATGTCCTTAATTATTTTAGAAAAATTCGAATTTTTAACGGAAATTGGTATTGAATTTGTTGTAAAGAACAAATCATCTATTTTTTTAAAGAAAGCAGTTGACATTATTACTTGCTTTTTTAGTTTATTATTTTCTGACTTTTTGATTTAAAAGTTTTCTTTCTAATTAAACTTTAAATTAAAGTTCATTAATATATCACTTGAAAAACATTTTTAATAACGTTAATTATAACTTGGAACTCAGTGCCTTCCATCTTTTTAAAAATTTTGGCAATACAATATGAAAAAAATCATAAGAAAATGACATCTGGTATGGCGTCTTATTCATCTAATTATGAAATAAATGTTTCAAATATTGGCGTTTTAATTAAAATTTTACAAAACTTAATTGTTTAAAATATATCTAAAAATAATGTAAAAAGTAGGTTACTGTTATTAATTTTTTTAAAGTTGTTGCTTTTAAAAGTTTTTTAAAGTCTTTTAATCAAATCTTGATACACTTTATTTAAAAATTGCTTGTTTGATAAAAATATTATAAGAGTTTTTTTAATTATCTTTTATAAGCTTATTGATTACAGTTTTTTACCAGTTGATTGCATTTGTCACAATAAATCTTCTTTAAAAAAACTATTTTATAATTAGAAAGATCATTCAATTTATGCATTAATTAGTTAGTGATCTAAATAAGCCTATGGAAATTGTTAGTTAACGAATGTTTTAACTTCTTTTTTAACAAGACCCAAATTATTTCAAAGTAAAGTAAACGAAGTTAACTATTTAAATTAATAAAAATAACCTTGCGATATCCGTTTATTATAACGATAGTTATGTAAGTTATTTATAAATGTGCAATATAATGTTAACAGCCAATAGAATATACAGTTTTTTTAATAAAAATTATTAATTTATTGAAATATGTAATTTATAATTATTTGCATCTTAGTTTCTGTTGAACTGGATTAATTTTTTTTGATTCATTATTTAGAAACAAGAAAAAATATTTTAATGAAGCTTGTAGTTAAACTATTTTATAAATAAATTTACTATACTTAAACTAGCGAATTTGTTTTTTTCTAGCTACGCACATATTTTATAACTTTATAAATTATATTTAGTCTTAATTAAACAATGTCTTGATTATTAATGTTAATTATTCGCAACGAACAAAAAACATTAGCAACATCATTAATTAGAATGTCAAAAATCTCATAAGTGTCTTATAATAAATAGTTAAAATTTAATAATCAGTTGAATTTTTTTAATGATAAACTATAAATAAAAATACATAAAATGTTATTGTTTTATAATAAATTTAAATTCAGTTAAGATTATTCGATAAACCAAATGGTCTATTACCAATATTTTGTTTTGGAGATTCTTCTTTGAAAAAGCCATATAAAAGTGTTAAAGATAAAAAACTTATAAATAATAGTTGTAGTATTAACATGTTATTATACATTTTGTTGTTTTTTTCAATATCATTTTTAAAGAATAAGTATGTTGCTACACTCGCTATTGCTAATGTTAAAAATATTAAAACTAAAAATAAAAATGAAGTCATTCTTTATTTATTTATAATATAAAATAACATTTCTTTAAAATATTTTTAAAATGCACATTTTCACCTTTCTTTTTATAATTTTCAATGCTGATTTATTTAAAAATTTGAATAACTAAATTAATTCTATTTTAAAAAAGTTATATAATGCAAAGCAGTAAAAGAAATTATTTAAAATAGAATTTTAATAAATATTTAGTACGGCTAAAATATTGCGAACTTGTTTTTATCCATAATGAGATATTTTTTAAAAAATAAGAAAAAAATTGCTTACATTATTTATTCGATAAAGTTATTTTTATTACTAAAATGATTTAAAAACTTAATTCAAAAAAATGCACTAAATTTATTGTCTAAAATCTTTCGTTGATCATGAAAAAGTAATATTGTTTCTAATTGTTTTTTGATTTTAAGAAATCAAATAAAATGTTAAAATAATTTGTTTAAACTAATTCTCTTGTCATATTTTTCTGTTTTTGTGTTGCTTTTTTAATATAGGCTTAATTCCTTTCATCGTTTGTGATTTTTCCATAAATGATTGATTATTATTGTTTTTGCTATTATCGCAATTACAACAACTAAGTTTTTGTTTTTTACAAATGAAATATATTTTTTCATTATCAAATTTCTTATTAATTTTAATTTTTTTATCTAGTTTTTTTTCTGTTTTTCCTGAATCTTGAACTGGTTTTCTAGTTAAAGATAGAACTTTAGTTCTTTTCATTGTTTATTATCTCTTTATTTATCCTTTATAACCATTTATCCGGATTAATCTAAAATAAATGTAATTCTTTTATTAACTATTTTTCCATATTAAATCAAAAACCATTCGTTTTATTTTTGTCAGGTTTTTATTTAAATATTTTTTTATTTGTTTATTTATTTAAAAAAATTATTATGAAAATAAATCAAATCTATATTAAAGATTTTAGAAACAAATTAAATCAAATCTATATTAAAGATTTTAGAAACAAATTAAATCAAATCTATATTAAAGATTTTAGAAACAAAATTATTTTATAAAATAAAGACGCGTTTTTTAAAGCATGAATGAAATAGATATTAAGTCGTTGAATTTACCAGATAGCTCAAACGAATTTAACAATATTTTGAGGTCTAAACTGTTTAATGAACCAGAAAATATCAATTCAAAAAATCAGATATTTAATGAAAAGTTAAATAGCTTAGAAATCGAAAATAGTTACAATCATACATCTAATTTGGTAGATAAATCATTCTTAGAGATTGACAAAAAGGATAAAATTAGTGCAAAAGGAAATGATATTAATGTAACATTTGATAAACTTAAAGACTCGAGTTCTTTATTTGATACTGAACTAAACAATATAGACCATAAAAAAATTAATGAAGAAATCTCTAAGTCGTTTATAAATATGTCTGAAAAAGATATATGTGCATTAAACTTAAAAAAAAATGTTTTTCTTGAATTAATTAGTGATAAACTTAAAAACTCTTCATATAAAAATATTGTTGAAAAAATATTCCGTTGTAGTCCAACACTTAAAGACAATTCTTTGTACTTATATCATATAGTACAAACGATTGTTAGTTGCAACACTGATACAAACTTAATTGGTGTTATGTACCAACTTTTTTCTGTCTTCTCTTCAATTTTAATTAACTTTGGTCATGGATTTGTTTCCAAATTTTTGAAAAAGTTCTACAACTTAGATTTAAAAGATGAAAAGTTAGGTACCGTACTTACAAACTGTATAAATAAATCGTTCAATTATTTTGAGTTGAACAAGGATGATATTTTTTTAAAAACTATTTTACGTAAGTTTCATAATTTATCATCAGACGAAAATTACTCGAAAAACTTGAAAAGTCCTATTTATGATATTATTTATAGTCAGACTCAGCCAATCATTGATTATTTGAAACATGTTTGTACATTTATTTCTGACTCACCAATATCATTTATTGAAAATATTAAAAGTTTTTTAGAAACTTCGGATAAAAACAAATTAGTCGATGGAGACCAACTCGAAAAAAAAGATTTTCAGAAAAGGAAATTAACAACTGAGCATGCAAGTTTGAAAAAAGTAAAAATAATTAGTTAAACTTTAATAGATAAATTACTTATACTCTATAAAACTTATTCATCCCAAAAAACAAATAAACTTGCTTATAACTAAAATCAGTGAAAGAATCCTTTTAAAACATCTAAATCATGTGTTTTAAAAGTGTATAAAACAATATTTATTAGTTTTAAAAGTAAAATCTATTTAAAAGCTTAACTTATTCTGTTTTATTGTTGTGATTTTTTGATGAATAATGACTTTGTATTTTAATTAAGCATATATTATATAATGTTTATTTCAGTTTTACATATTTAAGGATTTTAAAATTACATTGAATTTCTGTCTGCATGTCTTTGCACTATTATTTTTTACACCTTTTAAATCATTTAATATAAAAACAATTTCTTATCCAAAATGTTATCATATCGTTTTCAAAAAAATATTTTTTCACTGATAAAAATATATTTAAAATTGTTAGTTCAATAAATAAATCTATTTTTTATAGCTAAAATTATACACAGCTATTGTTTTAATTCCAAAATAAAAAATAAACTTTTTTAATATTATTACTCAAGAAACTCGCCTATATGTATTTTATTACAATGTGACAATAATTTATTATAATTTTGGTATGTCCTTGTGTCTATTTTGTTGTCCTGTTTCCATTATTTATCAATTTTATATTCTATTTTTTTGCATTATTTCAAATTCAGTTACTATACAAATTTTAAGCAGAAATCAATTATTTAAATATGTTTTACGAAATATTTAAATGTGAAATCAAAATCTTATTGATATAATTTATAAATCTTTTGTTTATACTTTGTTATGAGTTTAAATTTAGTATAATTTGTCTTTATGAAACTAATGTTAATCTTTAAACACTTAATTGTTTTAAATATTTGAAGCAAAAATTAAAACAGATTTTTATTTTTCATGAAACATATTAAATAATTTGTATGCAAATTAAAAACTAAAACTTTTTTCAACATTTATTAATTTATAAAGATCAACTATAATTTCTTTCATCTCATCGTTATCAAGATAGAACTTCATTGTTTTGAAGGTTAAAGCGTTAACTTCTAGAATATTAAACTTATATGTTTGGTTTTCATGTTCGAAAGGCACATAGTGCCCTGGAATATTTTTATAAACAAAAGATAATAATTTTCTAACAGTTTTGTAAATATTTGTTGCATTTTTTGTGGAAAAGCTAAATAAACAGTTTTTTAGATTATCCTTGTCGATGTAGGTTTTTAGTTTTGTATAATTTAAAGTGAAAAGAAATGCATAATATGAATGAGAATTTTCTTTTAATTCGTCCAAACAATCGCAGTTTTTATAAAATAAAACGTATGGAAAATACTCATTTACCAAAATTTTGATTTCTTTTTTACTGTTGCTGCATTGCAATAACGAGTAAAATATTTTTGAAAACTGTGATTTTAGTTGTTTGTAACAGTTGAGATCTTCTGAGGATAAAAACTCATCGTTTTTTTGTAACTTTGATTGAATCTGTCGATATTTATAGTTTTTTCTAACTATCTCATTTTTAATTTTTAACGCTTTATTGAATAAAGGTGATAACCATAAAATCTTTTCATATACATCAATTTTGGCAATCCGATTTAATAAACTCCCGCAAATATCTATTATATTTGTAAAACCGGAATCATTTCTATCTTCACACATAAGAAACTCGTACATGTTTTCATGATTTAGTATCGAATCGTCATCTGAAGATTGAGAAAACAAAATTGAATATTCACAAGGAATTAATGCTCTTTGCAAAAAAACATAAACCCAACAAAAATGTAAGGTTTTATCTAAATCTATTTCATTAGTGTTATATATTTTATTAACTAAGTTAATACATTCCGTTAATTTTTCTAATAAGTTTAATTTGTTTAAAAAGTCTTCCTCGGAGAAGTATATATTTGTAGAAAATTCTATTTTCGGCACCATCAACTTAAGTTTAGGAATAACATTTGAAACAAGAATATCAATAGGATTTGTTTTTTCTAAAAAAGATGTTTGAAAATTTTTAATTAAAGTTGAAATAATATTAACAAAATCAAAAATGTTAGCGTCAAGAACACTGTCTTGAAAAACATTCAAATTTTTTTGAAAATTTTTTATAAACAATTCGTTAAATTGAATTAAAATGTTTTTATTTAAATCATTGCTTATGTCGAACAAGTTTTTTATTTTATCTTCATGATTTACATAAAACAAGTTAACAATCATCCCCAAAAAACGTATAACAATTTCAAAGTCATTAAGTGATATAAATAGTTCACAATAGTTTGTCATTGGTGTTATTAGCTTTATTTTACATAAAAATTTGTTTAAATCTGGTTCAACAGAAAATTCAGCTGGATTAGAAATAAATGACAGTTTTTTAATATTGTAAAATAGTTCTGCAACATAACAAGATAAATGAGGCGGAGCTAGTAATACAAAAAGTTGTACATCAAATATGTTAGAACAAATAGTACAACAAATTTCTTTTTCATTTATAGCTTTATATAGATTTTGACATTTACATATCTTAAGATTAAACTTGCTAAATTTAGATTTCTCTAAAAACGAACTAGTCAAAATTAATTCCAATAAACTATTCATATCTTTATTTAAAAAAATTAATCGTCTTCTTCGTACTCATCGTAATCTGAATTATCAGAATTAATTTTTGAATTGTCATCATTTTCATCTTTATTCAAGTTTTTGAATTTTTTCTCTTGGATAAGTTCTTCATTTACACGTTTTCTTTTAGTTTTGTATTTCTTTTTTATAGCTTGATTAATGTAATTTAAAACGTTTTTTCTGGTATTTATTTTCAAAAAACTAAATTTAAAAAAATCCTTCAAAATGCTTAGAACTTCATCAAACTTATCAAATGTTTTAATATCGTTTTCTAACTCAATTTCCATTGTTTCTTGGTGCTGCACAAGATTATTTTTCCCAATTACATTGCATGCTTCATCATTATCTATGCAAACACTTGCAATACATAAAGAAATAATCCTAACACTCGTCGGAGCGTTAATTTTATTACTTACGAAGTCTAACTCATCTATTATTATGTACATTTGTCGTACGATATTGTTAAATTCAGTAATATCTGTAACAGCTAGGCTAGAAAAATAGTTTGTTATAGATTTTATTTTGAAGTCTTTGAAACCATTAATAGCTAAAAGACGACAAAGACTTTTACACATGCAATAACTAGAGTTGTTATTTGTCCTTTGAGATAAATGAAGACCATTTGATTGACAATATCTGCTATTGTAATTTTTGAATTTTTGGTAAAGTTTTTTTGAACTTATAATAGGTTTTGTTAAGTTATCTTCACCTTGTTTACTAAAACGTGACAACATCTTGTTTATTTCATTCCTGAAAACATCAGTCACGTTAATAAGGTTTGTCGATGATTTGACTTTTATTGACGCTACTTTTGCGATTTTGTTGATTGAAAAGTTAAATATATCTTCACTAGTAGCTTTAGGATCAATGTTATGAAAATGTAATGAATTTATAATATTAAGTATATTTCTCAACTTTTCTTTTTCCTCAATCATTACAGTAAATACATTATGAAGGTTGTAGTGTTTCTTAAATAACTAATAAAATTACATTATATTATTATTTTTCAAATAATAATAAAAAATATAAGTAAAATTTTTAAAATTAAGTTCATATTAATATTAATTCAAGTTAATGTTAGATTTTTCTTATTAATTTATTGTAAGACCTATTTATTTTGATTTCATTCAAGTCTTTCTTATTTGATTTTCATTATTTGAAATTAATATCTATACATGTAATTTAAAAATTTTTTTGCAAATTATTTCAAATTTAGAAGATTTAATTCAGAATTTGTTAACATTTAATAAAGTTTGTTATACAAAACTTTTTAACATGAATAGTTAACTGAATTTGGAACTTAATACATCTATAAATCAATGAATTTACAATTAATTAGAATTTCCATAATAATTTCAAAATCAAAATAAAAAGTTAACTATACTCTTTAAAAATTTAAAAAATTTCTTAAAAAGAAAATACAAATAACTGTTCGTTTTGTTATTTTTTTTATCATTTTTAACAATTAAGACTTAAACTTCGCTCACATTATTCTTTACGTGATGTTAAGAAACTCGTAACTCATTTTATATTTAAAAGTTAAATTAAACGGCAAACAATTTTAATACTCATTTAAAATTTTATTTGTTTAGATAATTATTCTATACAAAACATAATTTAAAAAAAAATCAAGAGCTCCAGAAGATTATAAATATATTATAAATTTAGTTAAAAGTATTTCTTTCTTTGTTTGTAATTCGTTAATTAACTAAGAACTGTTTATGTTTTTGTTTAACATTGTAATTAATTTAATTTATTCACTAAATGGTATTAATAATTTTAAAAGTTTAGACATATCGGAATCATTAATATTTTTTTGACTTAGTTAATTTAATGTTTAAATAGTATTTATTTAACATAAAAAACTTTGTCCAAAAATTAATGTCAAAGCTCGTCAAAAGACATGGAAAATTTAAACTTTTTTTTGACGAAAGTAGCTAAATTTACCTGTAATTAAAATTAAAAGTTTAAAAAATTTCATTATTTAGTCTTTTATACTAGTTAATTGAAAAGTAACATATTTCTATAGTCATTATTACTTAAAAAACATTCTAAATAAACTTAATACTTCAATTCAAAGAGTTTTAAAAAAGTTCGTTAGTATGAACTTGCCATCTTAAATCATATGTACTCATACTTTTATTTTGTTATGTTGAATCTAAATAAAAACAATGAATCATTGAAAAAAATGGATTGTAAAATGTATGAATTAAAATAATTATTTAATTAAATTTAATTTGACAGTTATCATATAAATAAATTTTCGAAAACTAACTTTTCATAAATTCATAAATGATAATGACCCTTCAAAGTGTTAAGTACCAGATACATGCTTCCCAAAAAAACATTGTACTATAATTTCGGACTCAGTCCAGTTTAAAGACTTATGTTCTATCCATTTTATTTGTTTTTTAATAAATAATTACCAGGTATAAAGTCAGAGTTATTTATTATTTTGTATAATGTATTTATATGTTAGTTCATTTGAATTGTTTGAGCGTACAATAAATAAGAAATTTGTGGAACAATCTTTCAAGTCTAATATACTATATTATAGCATGTTGTTCGGAAAATCATATTACACATAAAACTTAACTTTAAAAATTTTTAAGTGTGTTGCCTTTACAATTGGGTATTTTGTAAAGCCATCTAAAGCTGAACTAGTGAAAAAATACATGTAACTTAAATAGATTTAAAATTACATCGATCATCAGACTAGTAACATTACTTAACTAAAATATCGGCTCAGTAAAGTAAAAATAATGATTTAGTAAAAACAATAAATTAATGATTTAGTATAAACAATAACAAGTTTGTTAAAGTATTTATTCTGCTTATTGGTTTAAAATTGAATTATTATTTCGTTTATGATTTTTTTATTTTGATTTTCTTGGATTTATGATTCTAGAATATAATAAACAACTATTTAGACAATCATCCAGTTAAAAATTAGTAAAGATTAATTTGGAAAATTTGTATAGCAAAATCAATTAATCATCAATTAAAAAAATAATAAATAAAACGTTTGTAAAGTAAAGAAAATTTACTTTTACTTTTAAAAGAAACATAAATATAATGTTTAAGTATTTATTATTAAAACCTTTTCATACCAGTTTTAATGAATTGAATTTTCATATTTTTTAATTAATTTTTGATGGTTATATTTCATTTGTTGCTAAATGTTTTCTTTAATGGTTTGAACTATTATTACATAATATTGCTAAAAATGTTTTTATTTTTATTTTTATTCAGCATTTTTATTTTACACTTGTTAGATTAATATATACTATAAGAACTTATGTCTAGAATTTTGATTTTATTAAGTTAAACACTTTTGATACATTTTTTTTACTTTATTTTTAAACTGCTAACTTAGATAATTAAATCTTACTTAAAACTAAATATACATTTTATGTCATTCGATAATAAATTAATTTAAACCTATTTAATTCAAGTGCTATCGATTCTTTTTCAATCAAGTTAAGAAATCTTATCAACGTTAATTTTAAATGTTAAATCCTGTTAGTGAAGATCAACATATTATTCTAATCACTTTCTATAGTTTATATTTTAGCTTTGTTTAGGATACTAATAGTTAACATTATAGATTGCAATATGTCTATTACAAACATTTGTGACAACTTGTATTCATTTCTTTTATTATTTTTCATTACTTTTATAATCATTAAAATCAATTAATTTTTAAGTAAAAATTTAATTGACTATGTTATTATGTTTTATCACAGATAAACGTTGTGAGTATAAAGTTTTCAATAGAAGTAAAATAAATTTAAATCTTCTTATTGTTTTTTTAATCAAAGGAATGGAATTTAATACTTTAATCTTGGATAGTAAAGAAGACATATTAGAGAGTATAAAAAATAGATTAAGACATATCCTACCGTCCAAAATAGTTAATAGCCTATTACCTCATCAAATTAATGGGGTTTTTAATGGACTTTTAAAAAACGGTAAAATATTAATTGCTGATGACATGGGCCTTGGTAAAACAGTTCAAGCTCTTTCAATAGCATATATTTTTCAAAAAGACTGGCCTTTATTAATTATTTGTCCTGCAACATTGCGTGTTCAATGGGCTCAACAAGTTTTTTTCTGGTTAGAACATATTAAAGTTTGTGACGTAAAAGTAATAGAAAAAAGTTCCGATTTTGATCAATCTTTTGGAGGATATAAAATATTTATTACTAGCTTTTCTTTAGTAAAATTTTTTCAAAAGAAACTGATTTTCAAAGCTTGTATAATTGACGAGTCTCATAACATTAAAAACTCTGAAACTCAAAAAAGTAAAAACGTTCTTAATTTGACACAAAACTGTTCAAGAAAGATATTATTGTCTGGTACTCCAATAACTTCAAAAATAAGTGAATTTAAAAATCAAATTGAACTAGTTTTGGGGAGTAAATGTACTAATGTTTCATTTAAAAATAAACAATCAGACGAAGAAATAGAAAAGTTTAAACAGTTTATCCTTAAAACATGTGTAATTAAACGAGGAAAAACAGTTATTGAACACTTATTGAAAAAAAAGTTTAGATATATACACAAAGAAAAATTAAACATAAACTTAATCAATAATCAAAACATTAAAAATATTTTTGAAAATCTTTGTAAGTCATTAAGTAACAAAAATGAAACGAAACTAAAAGGATTTTTGTTTGAGTGGTTTTCTATAAGTAGCAAAATTAAGTTTCCAATTATTTGTAAATTTATTTTGAATAACATATCATCTTTAACTAAGTGCATTATTTTTTTTTATCATATTTCTACTGGAGACGAAATTGAAAAATTTCTTAAAGAAAACAAGTTTTCTTATATAAGAATAGATGGTAAAACTTCTTCTAAGCAGAAAGAAATTTTTAGGCAGGATTTCCAAAATTCAATATACAAAATTAGATTCGCTTTGCTTAGTATACAAGTATGCGGCACAGGTTGGGATTTAAATTGCGCAAAACAGATTATTTTTAGTGAATTGTTTTGGAATCCTACTGTTCTATTACAAGCAGAGGACAGAATTTATCGAATTGGTCAAAAAGATGATGTTTACATTTATTATATAATATGCGATTGTGAGTACCATATTGACACATGGATGTGGTCATTAATTGAGAAAAAGTTAAACTTAATTTATAAATTAGGCTTGTCAGAGATTAAAAAGTTATAAAAGCCACTTATATAAATATATTCGATCATATAAACTACAATGTTATTAAGTTTTTTAAAAAAAAGATTAAAAGGTTGCAATATGGTAATAAACTTTTATAACTCATTTCAAAATTGTCATAGTTTTCTTTCAATAAATTATAGCATTCAGAAAAGTTGCCTTCTTGAACCAAAAGCAAAAAATTGTTCAAAAATCTTTCAAGATCAGAGCTATTCTTATAATTTAAAATTTCTAAGTTAAATTTATCAATAGTTGCCAACAATAATATCTTATAATATTTAGAATCCAAAGAGATCTCAAAGAGGGAGTTTTCAATATCGCCTAAATGTAAATTTTTGGATTGAATTATTTCTAAAATTTCATTTGTTTTCTGAATCATAGTTTCATTTATACTTAAATCTGTTTCATATCTTTCATTCCAATTTCCGTTTTCATTGTCTTTAAACGATGTATGAACGTTTTCGTCTGAAATTGTGTTATTTGAGTTAATATTTTTTTTGGAAGATTTAAATAAAGGGTTCTCATTGTAAACAAATATTTTATTTTCTATTGAACTTGATGATTGATCATTTAAAAAAATATAGTTCAATAAAAATGGATCATTATTAACTTGTTTACGCAAAGGTTTAAATGGTGTCCAAAATCCAATTTTATTTAAATTTTTATCAAAAATAAACAGGTTGTTTTTAAATAAATTTTTTTTAAATCTAATACAGTTTAATGTTATTAGTTTTCTGTTCTTGCAATTTAGTAAAATACTCATCTTTATTATATATACATTTAGAATTTATCAGAAAATGTATTCGATGGAAAAGAATTTAAAAGCATTAATATTTAAATTTACAGTAAGAAAGATACTTTCTATAAATATAATAACCACAAACAAGCAAAACTTCAAAAAAGTTAAAATATGTTTTGAACATAAAAACTGCAATTATTGTTACAAGATTGAAAATAGTTTAGTTTTTTTAAACACAATAAAAACATTAAACCTTTTAAATGGAAATGATTGTACTTTGTCAATAGTAAAAAAAATGAAACTCAAAAAACCGGTTCAAAACTTGAAGAAAAAAGATTGGAAAGAATTAAAAATTATTGGATTTAAAAAAAATGATTTGATAAAACTGAAGGGTCCTAGAATATCTTCTCATCAGTATTACTTTTTAAGTTAAAAGTTTTAAAAACTTATATAGATAAGAATCATACTTTTTCAAAAATTGGATAACTTAAAATATGCGAAAACGCATCGCTCATTGTATCAAAATCATGAAGTGTCCGTATTGTTAGTAATTTGTGGTATTCGCTACTTTTTTTGTTTGAATCATCAAATTCGTCATAACTTTTATTTTTAAAATCACATTTTCTTGTAGTATTTTCTTCCCTAGGTCTATCTAGCATGTTTCTTAAATTTTTTTCCATATTTTCGCTCAATAAGTTGCTTGAGCTTAAACAATATTTGTTTTTTCTTTCTAACGATTGCATAAGTTTATTTTTGAGTGGAAAATTGTTTCCAGCTATCATGCTTGTAGTATAATCTAAAACAACATTTTTAAAATGTGCTGTATCTGTTAAACACTCATCAGTGTTTTTTAAAAAAAATTCTGAAATAAACTTAAGTTTGCATAAAATTAAAAAAAAGTCTATACAGTCATCTTTAAAACAGTCTTCTAAACTATTAAAACATGTAAAAATGACTTCTTTACTAGATGGAAAATTTTTTGCTACATTAAAAAAAAATTGTTTCCAGTTCTCAGATTCTTCATTTTGTTTTATTAGGTAAATCAAAAAATCCATGTACTTGCTTTGTGTATATTGGTCTAGATCCTCATAGCTTTGACTATTTTGAGAAGTTGTTATCATTTTTTTAATTTCTTCAAAATACATCCTTTTTTAAACGTTTTAATGTCATACTTTTGAATTAAAATTGACATTTGACTTGTCATGTTGATGCATTATTTCATTCTAATTTTTTTATTTACAACACAAAAGTATTAAATTCCATTTTAAATTGATTGCCATATTTTCAATGTTAAATATTTGAAAGAAAAATCCTATTTTACTTTAAATTAAAAAATAAAAATTTTCTACAATTATTCTATTTCTAAATTTCCTAAGCTAATCGTTTTAAATAATTTCAGAATATATTATTTAACTTAATTTTTTTAAAAATTTAACCTTTAATTCAAAATATAAAACATTGTTTTTGTAGTCAACAAATAAATACGCTATTACAAAACTTAAATTTTAACTTTTGCCTTCTTCATTAATTTGTACTTAAAATGAAATCATTATAATAATTAGTATAAAATAAAGCATAAAAAATCTTCCAAAATGTTTGTGCTTTAGAAAATGCGTAATATTAATTGTAAAAAGTATTAAGTAATGTGATTTTGAAAAACAAAAGCAAATGTTATAATTCAGAGTTGTGTACGATTATTATTTTTCATGGGCACAGTTTATATAATAATAGAGAAACTGATATTAGACTAAAATTTAATAAATTTTTTAAGTTATTAGCTTAACTTAATAAAATAAAATTCTTCCATAATATTGTTTATTTCATAGGCAGAACTCAAATAATGTGTTATATAGATATAAAAAGTTGTCTTTAATTTTTGTATAGAACATTATTAACTTTATCTTCCAAAAAAATGTGTTCTAAAGTAAGTTCAATGTTACATGATCATTTAAAAAGATAAAATTTAAGATTTTGTACAATTTGATTTTATTGTCGAAGTTTAAGAACTGTTATTATTTTTAAAAAATATATAATTCGCTTATTATGTTTAATTTAATAAAAAAAGAAACTTATTTTTTCATTGAAAAATAATTAATCATTGATTATAAGTTTTGACTATTTTTGTAAGATTTTTTTTATATAAAACAAACTGTTTTTAATATAATGGTCAACCCAAAGTCATTTCAGGTTTCACAAAAATTAGTTCATTATTTTAAAATCATAAGGTAAGTGTTCATTTGTTTGATTTTGTCTTATGATTTTTTATTAGGAATGAAGTAATAAGAAAAGAAAATGCTGATAAAACAAATTACATTTTACATGTTACAGAAAAATGCGAAAAATCTATGTTTAATAAATTTAAAGACACGGAAACATCAAAATCAGCTTTTATTGTATTGGTTATAACTTATGATGATGACGAAATAACTAATCTGTATGAATTAAATTCTTCAAAAATGAGTTTAGCTTTTTTGAAATACTTCAACTACACTATTTTTCAAGAAAAAGTTCAATTTAATCATAACTTATTAGATGACATAAAAAACGTTGATAGTTTAAACTTTATTAGAACATTTTGTAATTTAAAAAAAGAAGACATATCATGTTTCAAAAAAGACAGTACTTGTACACTATCTGATGTTAATGACGCTTACATAACTTTATTTTTAAAATATATGAAAAACATAACAAATAATCCAAATAGCTCGTGTGAGTCAATCTTAAAAAAGTTTTTATTTGGGTTTTTTATTGCCTTAGGTTTTACATTTGAACAGAATTGTGAAATTTTAACAGAACAAGGTTTTAACTGCAATTTTCATAATGATTATGACTTTAATAAATTTAGAATGGTTTGTGACTTCATAGTAATTGAAAAAGAGTATAGTTTTAATCTTTTTGAAACATTTGATAAAAGTCAATGTTATAATCTTATATGCATTAGCGAAGTTGGAGATGGAAAATTGAATTGTGAATTTGATAAGATCAAAGAAACAGTTAAGTACAAAGTTGAACAGGCCATTATATATGTATTAGGGTTTTATTGTTCTCGGCATTTAAAACCGGGAACTGCAATTGTAATTATTGTTTACAGAAATGTATGGAGTTTTTATGAAATTGATGTAAAGCAAGAATGGGTGAATGATTTTTATTTACTTAAAAACAATGAAGATTGTGAAAAGCAAATTAAAGGTTTTACTATTGAATGTGATTATTTTAACGAAACTCAAAAACGAAACCTTGTTAATTATTTAATATACATAAAACATAAATGTGAAAATCTAGTAGAATTAAATAAGTCTAATAATATTGCATCAAGAGCTACTTGATACACTATGAAAAAAAACTTAATTACTTTTAAATAATAATATATGTAAATCAATTAAGATGATTTTAAACAAGTTGTTATTTAATCTACATTTTGGAATTCTGTCCATCAAAAATAATAAGCTTTCATAATTTGTTTTTGTATTAGAAAAAATGAATGAATCGCGGTAAATCAAAGTATTTCGAGGTATAGGCAAAAAATTTATTAATTCAATCAAAAGTTTTCTAAAAATGTCTTTTTTGTTCAACAAAACTTGAAAACTTTTTAATGTTGAAATTTTCAATGCTTTTTTATATAAAATACTGAACATTGTACTAATTTCGTCTATAGACAACATTA
>JAQIXJ010000267.1:0-42527 GCA_034700185.1 Phthiracarus laevigatus
CTAAGCATTAAAAAAGCTTTTTTACGTAACTAAGCAACTATAGCACTATTTATGCTACAAAACCTTCGTGTGAAATCTATCTATGATTTATACCTTTAGTTATTATTCTTGTTTATTTTTAGCTCACTTTTTTGAAAAAAGGCGAGCTTATGCTTTTGACACTGTCCGTCCGTCCGTGTTTCCGCACTAGCTCGACAACTGAAATTTGCACGTATTTTGTTTGTGTTTTAGTTAGTTTTAGCTTAGTTTAACTATTAGAAAGTGAGCTCTATGAATGTGCCCGTTCTTGTTTGCTATTTGTTTTGACATTGACATTGATTTGAGACATAAATAGACAAAAATACTTTTCAATTTTTATCGCATTCTTAGATGTGCAGAATGTTATTTTTATGAAAACATTGGATAAAAATATATGTATACTATACTAAGTTACATATTTGATTGAATCCAACAATTCTTATCTGCACTCATCAAAAGTGTGCTCAGCGTGTGCTCAACGTATACGCGTAATAGTAGCGCTAAATTGAAAAGTTCTCACTGTTTTATTATTATAATTATATTTAATAGTTTCGCACGAAAAAAATTCAAATCTGAAATTTAATGTCATCTGAATTATTTACGACAACGCCTAAAATTAGCTGCAATAATAATGTTGAATGCAGTTACTATTAGAAACGCTATCTGTGTGTACTCTAAAAGATGTATGCAAAAAACTTGTATAGTTTCGTCATACTTTCCGAACAAATGGGATCATTTTCTATTGTTTTGCCTAACAATCTATTATATCATATTTTCTATAAATACTGTATTATGGTATTCAAGGAATTTATAAATAGTAATTTGTTTTGTAATTTTCAATATTTGATGTCATGTTATGTAATTTCTAGATCTTTCTCTTTACTAATGTTTGGTATATATAAGGGTTGATAAGTTTATTATTTTATGGTTTGTTAAGATGTAAGCTACATGTATGTTTAGTTGTGTGTATTAAATTAATGTTAAATAAAAATAGTAAAATTATTTAAACCAAAACTTGATGTCTACAATATAAATCTCAAACTATACGCAATTTCATGTAACTCACTCGTCAGTCTATAGCAGAGTTTATGGATTTGACAAAAAATGTCCGTTAATGCGTAGAACCTTAAACTCGTAAAAGTTTTTTAAGCTGTATTTAGCATTTTTATCTTTGCTATTAAAAATAAATTTTTATACTTTTATTGTTTTCTATAAAATAAAGGAAGTGGTGGGTTGTGAGATGAATGTCGGTTTAAGCAAACGACAGCAGCTTTGTTGTGGAAGGGAATATTGAATTAGGAAATTTTTAAAAAATCAGGATATGTTTTATTCTACATACTCAGAAATCCCTTTTATGTAGCAATTCTGTTCGACATTTTTGTTTCGAGCTTCTTATTTATTTTTTTGATATGAACCTTAAATCTGAGCAATTTTATTTAAAAACAAAAGCGCGTATTCATAAAAAACTTCCTTTTTGATAGAATAATGTAAGCTTTTAAGTTTAGAATTATTTGCCTTATAGTGGCACGCATGGCCTTTGCTAATGCAAGAAAAGACAAACGAACATAACTTTGTATTAGACTTTAGATTTTTTTAAATGTGAAAAATATATGGTGGTTTGAAAACAGAATAGAATTATGAATCTTTTTTTGTTTTGTTTTATGTTATGCTCCGCAATCAATCAATGCCCTCAAATTGTAGGCATTTCCCATTCCCTCATTTTCATATGTTTTGTACCTAAAATCGTAATCCATTCCACTTTCGTTGGGTCTGATGGCGTGCAATATTTTAGAAGCTTTGGTGAACATTCAATATGTTTTGGTTTTACTGTTGGTTAATGATTAGCATTTGTACAGTTAATAGTTAGCATTTAGAATTTAAAATTAAAAGTTAAAAATAAGTTACTTTAACTTTCACTTAAGCAAAGGAAAATTATCAAATCTTAACGTAATGGAAACTCGATAAAATGTAAATCTAAAAGCAAAAATAAAAAGAAAAATTAAAAAAATTAAATGTAATTACTATTACTTGTTAACTTGTAAATTATATAAGTTATAATAAACCATTTCGTTTCTGCCCTCTCGTGTCTTGTAGTCTTTTATCACATATCAACTTATATTTTGATAAAAATGTCAGTATAGTGGATAATATAATTGAATTAGGATTTCTATTGTATAGACATGTAAATATCTTAATAAATCAAAATTATTAAATATGATAAATCATTCTAAATTTTTTTTATCAAAAATCGACGTTTCGTAATGTTTGGATTTAAGTGACATTTTCAAAACCATTGGGAATACAATTTTAAATTATCTCGAGAAGCTCTAATGCTTCCTTCTCCTCGAAAACGAGATTTTTCGGTAAACAAAACATATATTCCCTATTTTTCATTTAAAATTTATAATATGTTTATTTAATCACTTTTATCCTCAATTTTTAAAATAGCTTTTATTTGCTACCTTTTCCCGTATTTATCTTTATTCGTGAAATGCATACTATATTTAAAGTATATTTTACTTTTAAATTTACCCGTTAGTGTTAATTATTTTCAAAAACTTTAGTGATAATATTTTCTAACATAGATGCGCGTTAATACCCAATAGATAAGTTTGAAATTTAATTCTAATAAAAAATATAAACAAAATAACCGATGAAAAGTAATAGATTATTGAATCGTTTTATTCGCAGAAAATTTCATCTCTTTGCTGATATGGTAATCGTAGAGATTTCTTTATGAATTTTTTTTATTATATTACACTTTGAACTCTACAATCGTATTAATAAAATGTCATATTTTCTAATGCGCTATAAAAGATTTGTTATTATATTTGTTAACCGAGAAGCAGTGTAATTATAATACGTTTACTGAAGTTATATATAATATACGCATATTTAACTGTTTAAAGTCTATGTTAAATGGAGAGAAACAAAACAAGCGTTTCTGATACTATTATAGTCGCAGTCAGTATTATATTATTGTGTCGTCTTATGTGGAACTTTTTAAACCGAGTCACACCTAATCGGAGGGCAAGGAGTGTTAATGATGTCAGTTTGCAGCCCGATATTGATCCCCAGGAAGGATACAGACGACATTTATTGAATAGTCGCAAATCTTTGCCGACTGGAGAAGGTAATCATAAGTCACTGTAATCACTATTTAATTAGTGTATACGTAGCACTAGTACTATCCCAGTAACTCACTAACTCGATCACAAATAGTTGATAAATCATAGTATTTAGATATTTGGCTGACTTAAGTGTTGATTCCCACCAGACAGTAGTAACTATAGAATTTTTTTAGATTTTTGTGCGTGCATTTATGATTTTTTTCAGCACTGACTTTTTTCTTTCGTTAGCGTTAGGTTTAGATAGATTTAAAAATAAATAGGGAAATGTGTGAAACTCGTGGCATTGCTTTATTTAAACTAAAAACACGATTCGTCCATATTATACTAGTATTAGTATAAAAAAGTTGTGTAAATAAACGTTAAACTGTGAAAGTGTTGATAGACATAAATTTGCGAGTGTTATGCATATTAAAAGAATTATTCGTGACTTTTGTGTTATGAAATCATGTATTATTGTCACTGTCAATGCTTTTTTCAAAAAAATAAATAGGAATTAAATGCGTAATTTTTAAAAAAAATATTTTGGAAAATAAAAAAAATTTCAGAAAATAAGCTGTTTGTAAAATTAAAAAACTTTAAAATCACATAATTAAACATTTTTATGCAAATTATTCTGTTTCGAAATAAGTTTCTGCACCGAACATATTCGTACATTTTTAAAATTAATTATTATTTTGTCTTTTATATAAAAAATTTTATTGTTAGAACTTTATTCCGTAATATATGCTTTTTTCTTTATGTTATAAAAATATTTCACACACTATCGTGTAGAAAAAAATGTTAGTAAATTTTTTTTATCAGTATTTTACTATCTTTTCAAGTTTAATAAACGAATCCTTCTCTTAACTATTTATAATTGTATTTTTTCATTATTATCTATGTTATTGCACCGTAAAATCTTGAGTCACTTTTCATAGGTTTTTTAGAAAATATTATGCTGTCTTAAGTGAATTAAGAGGTTCCTCTGATACTAAGATGATTTGTGAGTCACATCCTTCTTGTATATGTAATTCATTATACAAATTTCCTGATATTTATTTTGTAAACACGATGGTTGTCCAGCAACTATCGTCTAATTTTTTTTAATTTCCTTTTTTTAATTTAACGTCGAAAACTAATAAATAAAATGGCAATTTCTCTCTCGTTCTCTTCCCTGCCATTTACCTCTAGAATTTTTTTTCTCATTCTACCATTGAATATTTTTCGTTGTTTTAATTATTGCTAACTTTTAACCGTAAGAGTATTATAAGAGAGATATTAAGGGCTAAAATAGTGAAATATATTAACAATATTATTATGTTAATGTTATTAAGTTAAATAATTAGTGATTAATTAAACGTTATGTGATTACATTTTCACGTAATCCTCACTCGAAAAGTTCAAAGGTTATAATATCGAGTAACCGGTGCTAAAACTATTGTTTATTTTAATCAACCAATTTCTAGCTATTATTTGGACGTACACTATGTATATGCTATTATGCGTATTAACTAAAGGTGCCAATGGTTTGATTTTTCCCAAAACAAAACCGACCTTAAATATAAGTTCTAAAACCAGACCAATCCAAACCATTTCAATAAATAATTATGAAAACCAATCCAAACCATTAATAAACATTTTATTCCTTTTACACAATTTCTAGTTAAAAAATTTTTAAATACTTAATTATATGCGTTAAATTTTAGTAAGGATTTAACATAACTACTAATTATTTGTACATTATAAATTTATTCAAGATCACCTGTTGTTTTTAAAATTGAAAAATTATCGAAATTAGAAAATTATCCATTATTTTTTATAATTATTTATACTATTTTTATGTAAATGGGTTGTTTAATGATTTGAAATTAACTTTTTCAGACCAATCAAACCTAAACCAAACCAATTGAAACCTTTAGTTAACCATAACAAACCAAACCAAACCAATGGCACCTTAAGTATTATGGCTATGCAATAGTATGGCAGCGCACTCATGTGAGAGTGTGCTCAACGGCTTTCACAAACGATGCTTGAATTAAAGTGCAGATGACATTAGTTTCTAGTTTATGCGTTATCGTTATGACACAAATCAAACAAATACTTTATCATTTTATATAACATATTTATAATTTATATTATATATTATATGATATCCACTATTAAAACAAATGGGTATGCGTTACGTGTTAGTGAATATTTTCGATATTGTAGGTGTGGTGTAATTACGTAAAAATTGTTTAATTCCTAATAAGTGTAGGACAGCCAGCAATGGTTACGAACCAAAAACTCAAACTGGCTTTTGCCTTGCCATACCTACGCTCAAGAAGATAACTGTAAGCGAAAATCCAAAAACACGACGCCTACTGATTTAATAATTGCGTTACAATGCGTTCGTCAATAATCAGTTGTGAACAGAAACAATTTTCGGTTACATTTCGTTTTTTAGTTATAGTTTGTGCTCAACCAAATTCATATTAATTATTTTCGTATTATCTTTGTTTACCATTTATTATTATTTTTTTTTTCGATTAATATTTTTGGCTATTAAATCCGATTGTTAAATATTTTTTTACGCTGATTTTTACACCAAGTTTTTATACATATATATATATTGGGAAAATATTGTTAGACAACTTTTCTTAAAAAAAGTATTGTTTACTAACAATGGAAATTGAAATTGACGGTATTATAAGTGATCCAAGTTTGCAACAGTACGAGTTTTCGCTCACTAAGTTTAAAGGTCTGTAAATTAAAATGAGTTATTTATTTATTAAACATTTATTTTTCTCAAAAATTTTATCGATTATTGTTCGATGATATCTAAAACACTTTAAATAAACTTTAGATTAATAATAATCAAAATTGAATAATATTATGATGATTTTGGGTCATTGTACCGATAAGTTGAACGGTTACGCCGAAAATAAAAACGGCATCATTTATACGCGTAAAATTCATTTGTTTTCCGTATCGCGTTATTTACATGCTTAACTGTGTTTCATGCTTTTATAAATATAGCTCAATAAGCTTATGATACCAGCGGATGATAATTTAAGAATAGCTTAAATGATAAGTGTTATGCCATACTAATAAATTTAATTGTCATCAAATATATTTTACGCACAATTATCGTTCGCTATTATTGATATTACAATAAAAACTTTACGCTATTAGCTATAATATCGACTTATAGATACGTACGAATGTATCGGTAATACGGTATCACTAGATTTTATGCATGATTTTTGATTTTTAAAACACATATGTTGTCACATTGTTAGAAAATTATTATCAGATGTTTTGAAAACATTTTAGCAAAAACAAAATAAAAACTTTATTATATAAACATTATTATATATTTGCGTTTTAAAAATATTTCGAGTCCAATCTTATTTTTTTATACTTTCTTAAATGTATTTATAGATGAAAGAGATGCCATTCAAAAGAAGACATTTACAAAATGGGTTAATAAGCATCTAATTAAGGTAAGATTTAATTTTATGCAAACATTGGTTTTTGTTGAATAATGTTAACGTAAGCTAAAAATAACATGAAAATTATTATTATTTTTCTTGTAAATACATGTACTGTAAGTGGCAATACTGTTATATTGGATGTTAGATTGTTATGTTAGATGAATAAAAAGTTTTGAAAATTAATTATCATAAGTATTTGATTGTATGGAAAAAGTTTTCTGAACTTTATTTATGTTTCGATTATAAATAATAATAATAATAAAGTATTACGATATAGATATAAATAGTTTAAAAATTTCAATTATAACCGTTAATTTATTTCAAGTTATAAAATCTTGTAATCGATTTTTAGTTAATAGGTTTATATTAAGATTTTTTCGAATCAGATGATATTAGATTTTTTTTTAATGAATGATTAATTGGTCGTTAGTGATAAATTAGAGCATAGCCGTACAACTGGACACTATATCTGCTTGACTAAAGGAGAGCACATTGTCATTAATAAGAGGTTAAGTTATTATAAATGTAGAGACATGTTAACCCACTTTTGTTCGGATGTTTTATCTGTTGTGTTTAAGTATTTAATTTTGAAAAATCGCGTTTTGACGATAACTGCTTTAAGTTAACACAAATTAATCGCATTCTATTCGATTAATAATATATATTATGTTCATAAATATTAATTATATTTACTTTAGTAAATGTATGCGCTAAAAAATAATACAATATTTAACAACACTTTATGTGTCACTCTTTTGTTTATTCATTTGTTTTTATTGTTGAATTTATTTTGATGCCATAATTCATCAGGTCTTCAAACCCCTTAATTGTTTTCCAATATTGGTAAAAATTGCATTAACTTGACCTTCGAAACACTTTTTCACAAAATTTTTAAAATTGTAGTTACTATAGTTGTGGACATTCTTATACATTTCGTTGCCATTGCCACACATTTCCCGAATCCTCGTATCAATTTTCTTTTAACTTTGTAAACACATAGTTTAATAACTATATAAGGTTTCTGTGGAAGCGTGGGATTATATTAGTATTTTATAGGTGTTTGATAAAAATTTATTCGTAATGCACATGTGTTTAATTTGGCTCAAAAAACGGTTATATCGAGTGGTTTTCAGATTTATTTAAATTTGGAGTTAATTCAACTTTTATAATGAACTTGAATCGATAAAAATCAAGTATATTGAATCTCTCACAAAGTGTCAAATAAATCGCATTAGTTTTGGTCTGAAGTCATCATATGGTAGCCTAAAATCTTATTTGTGGGAAAATTCCAATTTTGTTAATTCACCGTAAATCAGGCTTCACTTTGGTGTTATAAAACAATAGCTTATTTTTTAAAAATATTTACATTAAGTATGTGTACGCTATATGCTATATTTTTAAATATTACATGTAATATAGCAATTAATATAACGGTTAGATTATTTACAAATGCAATAAAATTAAACTGACGAGTTAGACGTTAGATTAGTTTACTATTGTAATTTACTCGTTAAGCCACTTTGCCTAATTTATTGTAGCGTTTTATCGAAGTTTACTTATAAAATCGCAGTTTATTTCAAATCCGTGAACAGTTCATCAAATCCGCCTTAAATCGACGAAATAACGCGGCAAATAAAACCAATGAATTTTTGATACTAAATTTTGATAAAAGTTAATTGCAGTTTGCCTTATATTTATCAAATTGGAGATGAAATAATTAATTAATTACAACTAATATATACGGTTATAATAAATTAGTAGTTCGGCTCACGAATCAGCGAAAAAGTTTTATGTGTTTACACTCTTTTTTATCAGCAAATATTTACGAACTTTATTAGATTTAATTAAACTTTTATTTCTTATAGTAATAACTTTTTTTTGCTTAGAAAACATTTTTTTATCAGTCACTAATAATAAAATCTAACTATGTATATAGTTTTCAAAGATTAAATTTTTATCCAAAAAAAAGTATATTTATAGCTCATAATTAAGCCCAGGATATTTCGGTCAGAAAAATCACATTTTTCGGTTGATTCATTTATGCATTTTATTTAAGAAATGAACTTTAAATGTATATTACTTTATACATTTAAATGTTTTCATGAGTAAAATTGACTTGTGAGTCTATTTTCTCGTTAAACATATTTTTAAAAAAATTGTTACTTCATCCTGTTTTCTCTTTGATGGGTCACATTTCGAAAACTCTTCAAATTTATGTAAGAATTTTTGAAATTTTGTCCTTGAATTACGGGAGTCAAAAACTAATCGGTTTTACAGACAATTTATTAACTTTTATGAATTTCGGTTGAAAATTCTTATTTTGGATTTCTCGACCGGAAACTCTAAATTCGATTTTTTGGTTTTATAAATTATGCCCTAAAAGCTTTGTTTTTGTTCAGTATGTGATTATAATTGTCATAACCGAAGTTTTAAGCAAGAAAACATTGTTCGTTTGAAACTGAAATATCCTGGGCTTACTCATTACGCAAAACTGTCCCCAAATGAGACATGTGCTTACTTTCCCACAAATCTTTATAATAAGTTTTTTGTATTAAAGTATAATCGGAGTATTAGTGAAGTTATAATTTATTCCAAGTTATGCATAGTTAAAGTAAATATATAGATTTTATATTGCGTAATTTATGCACATTTAATTTTTCTGTGTACAAAAAGTTGAACACACACTTGCTTTTTGTAACTTGATTTTTGTTAAATTAGGTTGAATATCAAACATGAAATTATTCTTTCCATTTTCTCTTTTTTAAAAAATAGTAAACCGATTCAATAATAACTTAACTTTTTTTTTAAAAAAATCTTTGTCAAATTGGGCCATAAATTTCAACATTTTTTATTACTCGGATAATCATTTATAATCGTCATTGAAGACCTCGACTCAAAAAACCTCCACAATAATTAAACTTATTACTACTTAGTAATTTATAACTCACTGGAAAACATCTTTTATAGTAGAAAATGTATATATCCTGCTATTAAAATTAATATATCCTGTTTAATTATTATTATTATTTAATAGATTAAAGGATTTTTTCATGTTATAATTGGTATTACATAAATTGAGGAATTTTGGGGTTTTATCGAACATAGTTTTTAATTTAATTTCAATCAATTCTAAATTGCATTAACTTCATAGTTTTAAAATTTAAATTAATGACTTAGTAGTCATATTATAAATTAAAAATTTTATGAGATGTATTTTTCAAATATATTTTTCTTTTTCTCTCAGTGAATGAATATTAAATGATCGCAATAAATCATTCAATTTGAATTAAAATCTAATTATTTTTAGTTATTTATATGAAATAATAAAAGTCGTTAAATTATAAATAATTTAAAATAAACAAATTATAAATTCAATTATTATTTTTAGTGGAATAATGTGTGGTTATCTATTATTAATTGAACATCATTATCATAATTGTGTTTTATAACAATTATCACATTTTATTATTGATTAATTTCTTATCAAATACTGTACATACTTGTGATTGTTATTTCGGAAATCGAAAATAATATAATTTGAAGTATTTATATTTTTTAGAGGCTCCAAAGTATAAAACTACCTATTGATGAAACTATAGAAATTATTAGATGAAACTAGATATTTTTCACAGATATTTAAAAAAGGCACGTTTTAAGTATATTTTATGGTTAAATATAATAATAATAAACGGTTCAGTTTTTGTTTCAATTCTTAACCTTGAAATAAATAGTCTAAATTGGTAACGAAAGTATTAGGTTTCCGATTTTTTAAAAATTTCAAACGAATAAACATTTCTTGTTTGATGCGTTTTTACTTTTTAAAAATATAAATTCTTGCCACATTAAAACAGTATTTTTAAAATTTTAAAAAATAATAATTTTGCGATAAAAACTTTTTTCTAATCGGATAAATTTTTAAGAACTTTTGATTTTTTCAATTTGAACTTCAGTATAGTAATTTAGGAATTTAATTAAGATTATTTTTCTGATTAATGCCCATTAAAAAATATTTAATTTACATTTTTGTTTACTAGACCTTTGAGAATTTTATCGTAAGTTTTAGTTGAAAATCATGTTTATTCGTTCGAAACTTAGTCGTTAATCAAGTTTTTTAGCGCATTAAAAGTTAATTTAATGAAAACAAAATCGAATTTTTGAAAATAAAAATACATTTATTGCATATGAAACCATTTAGGAATTAAATTAAATATATTTATTTAATCGAAAGTTTAGTGGAATTCAAAATTGAAATATTAATTCGAAGTGATTTTTATTCCCTGAATAGACATATGAAATGCGAATTAAACATTTTTTTGACGATGCGTGTAAAATTTCGAACATTTTTAGCGAAATAAAGAATAATTGCTGTCCTTGTGTGCCATAAAATACATTAAAAAAAACTGAATGTACTCGTTTTGACGATTTTATCGTTTACATTATCATAACAGTTGTGATGTATTTGTCACTTATATCATAATGCCATTCATTCTTAAATCATGTTTGTTGTCGATTGCACTGTCGTTACAACAATCAATATATCAATAATAACAATGACTGGGATTAAAAACTCAATATTTCCCTTCAAGAGGAAGTAACATTATTGTACTGTTAACTACTGAATGAATGAATTATAGATATCCCGCTAATTATAATAAATTTGAATTTTTGCCATTTTGTTGTAATTTATTGTTATTTCACATATTGTCTTGGAATGTTTTATTTTTATTTTCACGTCATTGTTATTATTGTTATTAATGCGTTAAAGAGAAAATTGTTTTTAAATAGAAGCTTATTTCAAGGTTTATATGAATAATGTATAATAATTTCGAGATACTTATGTGTCTGTCATTATAATTTGCAATTGCTTTGAAATTTATAATTATAGAATAGAACAATCTTATCTGAATTAACTAAATTGGTTTATAAATTAAAATAAATAAATTCAATTACTGTTGCCTTATTATCTTTATATTTCATTAAAAATTCATTTTTTTACGGATAAAAATACAATACTTGAAAAAATGCTAAACTTAACTAACTTTATTATCTTTTTTTAACGCTTACATGACTAGCACTGGATGTGTGCAGAGGTATATCTCAACAATTTCGTGCTCCTATTAATTCTGAATGCTTTCCAATAATTTTTCCATTTATATAGACGTACACATGTTTACATATTTGCTCTGATTTTTGTTATTGCTCTGAAGTAAGTTTTTATTAATCTTCGCGAATGTTTTATTTTCCGCGAAAATAATTACTAACTGGTTTTTAATTTCCAGTAACTTTTGCCAATTGATAATCGTTATGTGAAAATTTAAAATATTTATTAATTCCTATTTATTGACGTTTTTTTTCTGAGGAATTAAATAAGAATCAATTCTTTGTTTGTTTGCCAATTAAATTTAGGTTAAATATTTTTATTAAGTTCTAATGATTGTTATTATAATATTTTTTAATTTTTTATTAATATTAAATTATTTTATTTTATGTTTGTATAATTAAAAAATGAAATTCATTTAAAAATATATATTACGCATAATTATTAAGTTTATAAAATATATTTGCAAAAGTTATAAAATGACACAATAAAATATAATTTGCTCATTTATCACACATATTTTAATTTATAATTGAAAACAGGTTACCAAAGGTTGTGTAGATTTATTCGAAGATCTTCGCGATGGCAGAAATCTTATATCTCTTCTGGAAGTATTATCCGGAGAAATATTGGTATAATAATTATTATTGAAAAGATGTTAATCGTAATATTAATGATAATTGTTTCAAATTGATATATAGCCGCGTGAGAGGGGGAGGATGAGAGTTCATATGCTACAAAACGTTCAAATTGCGCTTAATTTCCTCAAACATAGACGAGTAATTCAATTAATGCCGACTATTTATGTCAACAATTATAAATGTTTTACTCATTCGTATGTTTTATTGTTTCAGATAAAACTGGTCAATATTCGAGCAGAAGATATAGTAGACGGCAATCCCAAACTTACATTAGGCCTTATATGGACTATAATCTTGCACTTTCAAGTAAGATCGCCCTTACGTTTACCTCTTGTTTACTCGTTTACTATATAACTGGTGGGCAATGAGTTTTCCGCGAAAACAATTTAATTTAATTTATTAGCGGGTGTGCAACGAATAAATTTTTTTATTGTAACGAAAATATGTTACGTATGGATTTGAAATACGTTAGCGTAAGCTATTAAACCCCTATTGACAACTTTATCTGACTTTGAAAAAGTTGTGAGTTTACACGGTTTACGCTTGAAATTTTGACCTCGAGATGTCGATAGTGTGCGCGCATATTGTAAAGGTTGTAAAACATTCTCCCGTAACAGGTATTGCAGGTAACATACCATTGAATGAATGCTAACGCGAAAAACTATTTTTTTTTGTTGAGTTTGGTTGCATTTTTGCATTTTGTTGAACTTTTTTCGCGATAGAAAAGTATTATTGTTTTGCAGACCGTTTTGTTCGTTATTACCTTATTTTTCCATATTTACTGGTTTTGATTCAGTTGAATATTCGCCAAACATACGGATCGGCCGCAATCAAAATGGGAATTGTTGTAACGTGTGTTCATTTAACGTTAGTGTGCGTTCAAAAAAATAACTGACGCTTGTGTTTGTTTACGTAAACGTAATGATGACATGTTGTTACATAACAACGCAAAGAATGGCCCATATTTTGGTTGATACGATTGCAATAATTTGAAAACATGAAACCCCACTCAACTGAGCGCAAGGTTTCGCCGCAATTTACTTCCAAAGATGGACTTAAAAAACTTCAATATTTGTGAATGGGTGGAAGGGATGTCTTTAGTTGTTTTAAAGCGAAAATACTATTAAAGGTGTGACGTCTGTACGTTCTGTTGTAGGTTTTTATGGCTATGTTTTTAAACCAATCATAAATTTTGATATAATAAATGCGAGGAGAAAAAAGAGAGATACTGGTTAAATGAACAAATGTTTATTCGTTGACATGTTTTATTTATGCTTGAAACGAGACACACATTGAGAATTATATTTTGTTTAAAAGAGTTAAATTGTATTGACAATCAGTAATCGTAAATACTTAGTGTGATATATTGGGATAATGTATTCGTTCGTGAAAGGTTCGCGTCTATTTGTTAGAGGTTCGCGGGATGCGGAAGACGCCGATAATATACCCGATCCCGGGGAGAGACAACTCGTGTCCGACGAGACGTCCACCAATCAGTCAATGAATTTGCAGACCAAAACGCATATGGCGTCCGCTTCTCAGGAATCTCGCGAAGTATTCCGTAGTACTCAGAGTCGCAACGGATTAAAAACGGTTCACACGCAACGCGTTGTTCGTAAAACGACAACCGTTACGCGCGGCGAACAAAAACAATCGGTATGTTTTCATTAAAATTGCAATTGCGTTCGGATTTTTCATTCCAGTGTGCGATGCACTTCCGCGACAACTTTTTTTTAATTTTCTCATCACTTTTTTGTTTTTTAATAAGTTATAAATATTCAGTTGTAAACTTTTTGTTCCATGGAATATGCATTTTTTAAATAACGGTTTCGTTTATAACAAAAGCGTTAGAAATATATTAACATTTAAGTAAAATTAGGTGTAAAGGATTATAATGTTTAGAATTATTAATTTAAAATTTAATATTATATAACAAAAGAATATTTTTCCTAACTATCAGTCATCACAAAGAAAAGTTTTTCGAAATTTTTTTTCGTACGCTTTTGTTATAAAACTTACATAAGTTAATGATATACATGAGCAGATGTTTAAAGCTAAACTTTAATAAGTATCAGTCTTAATCGTGATGTATTTCTCCTTGGCTTTAGTAATCAAGTCTTGTTAAACCTATGTTATCTTTTCTTGAAAGGCGTTTTCTTCTGATATTATATATATCATTGCGCGGATCATTAAACAAAACTTTCGTATGATTAAATGAAAACGTGCGGACAATTCGTTACATTTTGTTACTAAATTAGATGAAACATTTGATACGATATAAGCTACGCTTTTCATAATTATGCCAGACATTGCTATAAATGATCAACACTATCATTAGTACTTTTAACAATAGCTTGGTTATCAAAATCGGTTTTGTTTTTCGTTTTAATTTTGAATATATTTTCCGATTCCGTAAGTTTATTGCCGAATAGTGAAAATACCTTAATTCGAATTTTTATTTTTTTAAAGAGGTTATACTCGTTTTACACGTTTATAGCTAATAGATCATTGAATCATTAAAACATGTTGGGATTTTGTGTGGTTTCAAGGTTTCATGCTCTGATCGATATGTCTTTAAATTATATATTATATGATTACTTTCTAATTAATTAATTTTTAAGTTTTCATTTCACGAGTAAATTTTGCTTATATAACTATTGTGGGAGTTAGCAATTACTGTGTTAATTAAGGAGAGTTTAGGAACCAAACGAAATACCTCATTATGTTTATTTAATCCCATTTATAAAAAAATATTTGCTATTCATATATTCGATTATTGCTATTATTGATAAACTGAAAAGTTAACTAAAATCCATTAAGGGTTTCATTAATTTCTTAAGAAACAAATTAAAATTTTAAATTCTATTAAACAATTGAGAATATAAATGACTTTTGTAAAATAGAAAGTCATAAATGATTGTTAAAAATGCGAATAGTTATGCATTGGCAATAAAATATAATTGCAAATTGCTTTAACAATATCAACAAAAATTAATATCAGGTAAAAAACGACTTTTTTATCTTACTTTTACACACTAAAACGTAAACTCGTAATAAAACCTACAAAACAGTGTTTACACTATATGTTAGAAAGTATAAGCGAATCGAACTTATTTGAAATCCATGACCAAAATTGTTTTGCATGAATAATTGAAATAAGCCATAATTCATTTGAATGACCATACCATCCATTCTTTCGCAGTCGTGATTTGTTATATTCAGTTTAAATGCAATATTTCTATGCAATCACGCGAACAAATTGTTTTTTTTCCTGACAATGAGTTAAGACAGTGAATCCATTAAAATTTTGTACTCCTACGCGATCTAGTTTTGATCCCACATTAATCAGAAGCTTTGAGCCAAAAATTATGTTATCCAACAATTTACCCATATTTCTCGATTATTCTTTTAAGTCTGTTGTTGAACGTGTGATGGGGTTTCATAATGAACGAAACGTTTTACTCTATTCACTAAAAGTTTATTTTAAGCGTTAACAGAGTTTTTTAATGCATTTAAACTCCGATTCTATCAAATTATAAATCTAGAATATTTAGCTGATCGAAAACTGCATTTGACATATTTTATGCGACTATAAAGCAAAATTTATTTGATTTGGTTTAATCGCTTTAAAACGATGTTATGCATTGTGTACTTTGCAAATAGCGTCAAACCGCGCATAATTTAAGAATTTGTAAGAACCGTTTTTTTAATATAAATCTGTTTCTTGAACAGTATTTGATTTGAAGCACTAGATAATTCATAAAACCGCTTGTACTTAACAAGTTCAACGAGGCGTACTTTTTTCCATCTTTTTATTAGTATTTGTTTTTTTATTTTGTAAATTTTATTACTCTGTATATAATATTCGGTTTTGTCCAAAACTAGTACATGAATATAAAATTAGAAGTTTATTGAATTGAATTAATTGACTTTGAACTATTTGCTTTTTATCCCTTTCCGCTGTTGTTTCGTAGTTTAAAAAAATCTTTTATTGTCACTATTCATAAGCTTAATAACATTTTACGATTGTTCTTCATTGTATATCATGCGCAGTAATTAATATTCCAACTTTATTTCTCGTTACAAATATAGTCTGACATTGATTTCTTTAATTTGGTTATCATTTAGATAAACTGAATAGCGTTAGAATTAATGGCCCAAAAAAGCTTTAAGCAATATATAATTGACTGACTATATTAGACTTAAGGCATCCTACTTTATTTAACTGCGTCACCAATTTGAGTGGGTTTTTAACATTCCATATATGGTTTTTCAATTTTTAAATAACAAACATAATTTACCGGTGTTTACAATACCTTACTATTATTCATAGGGAAAGAAGGCTAATTCAAATTGTTCTACTTTATTATATTTATATTTACGTTTCTATCCCTCTCTTTCTCTCGTTTGTCAATAAAAGGTGTTTTTTTTTGATAGAAAGATGCGATTAAATAAAATATTTGAATGTTTGAATTCGCCTATTGATTATTTAAAGGAAAGATTATATGAATGTGACTTATTTGAAAATTATATGAATAATCATACGTAGAAATCTTATTCATTAGGATTAAATGCCTACATTTGTACATTTAAATGCCACAGTTGTTATTGTTTTGAAATCGTTCAGGCCTTGATTTAACGTCTTAATTATTACTTGCCATTTCATATTATTATTACGACATATCAAACCCATTTAGTTTTATACCATTCAATAAAGTTTATATTACTACTATTTATTATTAGATAGAAATCTTTAAACTTTCGATTCCTTTTAATTTAAACGAAAAAGTCTAATTAATTGATTATAATTCCGTTTAAATTTTATCTTCATTTTTAAAATGTGATAATTATGAATATATTATTAAAACTATAATATTTCTAAACTGAAGTAAAGATCTATTTAAAAAAGTAAAAAAATGTATAGAATTTTAATATTATTGTGTAGGAAAATGTTAATTATGTTTCCTAAAAAATGTTAATAATCCTCACGAAAAAAATGGTTTCTTTCTATTCTATGATATTTATTAAAGCATTTACATTCACCACAAAAGATGAAGCACATAAAGCATTATTTTATTAGCTTAATTAATTTATGTTCCCTTTATATTAAAGATAGTGTTTTATCAGTAATACCTTTAATAGTTTGGTTTCATTCCATATATACTTTCACTATATAGCATATACACTTATAATGACTTATTTTAATTAATAAACCAAACTCCAAAAAATTCCATTTGAATTCAACCGAGAAATTATAAATGTTTGCTTAGCATTTAATTCCATATTTATCCATAGTTTTAGAAATTTTATCTTTTGTTACGTACACTAATAGGAAATGATTATTCTCAGAATAGATATTTTTCTAATTTTTTGAATTTGCGTTAAATTTATTACTATTTGGTTATTGTGGAATTTAATGGTTTTTTAAATTTAAAATTATAATGTTTTAATAAAATCTTATAAAATAATAATAGTCACGCGAAATCGCAAATTACGCTCGCAATCAGCATAGTATGTTATATATGATTATTTTTATCTTATAATTAAAGTGAATGGGCCTCAAGTAAAAATATTATTTTTTTATTATCGTTTCTAACAATAAGACATACAGTATATAAAATTTCAAGTTTGGTATCGTTAAAAATAGCACAAATAATGACATGAAAAATATTTCGATGCACAAATTAAAATTATTTACATTCATGAATAAAATACGGATTTTTAAAACAAGAAAATTGTTTACCATTGCACCACAGTTATAAAATCGAATTACATAAAAAATGTTTAAGCCAATTATTATGATGAAAGTCACAATTATATAAAATATTTGGCAACATTGCACTTTGAGAGATAGATTTTTGTAATTTTTTAGCTTTTAATTAAGTTATCATGCCGTAAGCACACGTGAATAGCGATCGTGTACGCTATTATATTGTTATAACTTAGGAGTTAATAATATAAATTTTGTAATTGTTACAAAAATTCACTATATTTCTACCTCTCAAACTGCATTATAAATCAAATATTTTTTCATTCAGTAAACAAAATTTGGCTCTTTTATTATAATTGAACAAAAAAAATCTAGAATTAAGTACCACAAGAGTTTATTATTTATAATCCTTTATATATTGTTATAGCTCTCAGATATTGTTCAACACGACGACACTCTTTCATTTCGAGAGGCGTTATTGCGTTGGGCGCAGAAGACAACAGAAGGATATCCTGGAGTCAAAGTTACTGACTTTACTCAAAGTTGGAGAGATGGGCTCGCCTTTAATGCTATTCTACATAGAAATAGGTACATTCCAAAACCGATTCCAACATTTACCGTATTAAATATATGTTGTTATAATAGGCCAGACTTACTTGATTATCGTGCGTGTCGTGGAAGAACAGCCAGAGAAAATCTAGAAAATGCTTTCAACATCGCAGATAAGGAATTAGGCGTTACGCGACTTCTCGATCCCGAAGACGTTGATACGCCACAACCTGATGAAAAGTCTCTAATCACGTATATATCGTCACTCTATGAACTATTCCCTGAGCCCCCCGAACACAATCCTTTGTTAGACCAGGAAAGAATTAGAAGAATCGATGATTATAAGGAACTCGCCAACCGTTTGATTGTATGGATGCGCGAAAGTATTGCCAAACTTAGAGACAGAAACTTTCCGAATACATTGCAAGAGTTGAAGATCGTTCAACAAGAGAATAACCGATTCAGGACCGAAGAAATACCTCCAAAACTCCATGACAAGCAGCGACTCGCCAGCTCTTATAAAGAAGTTTTAAAAATGTCTCGATCTCTCGCTGGTGTTAATATAGAAGAAGATTACAAAATTGAAAACATCGAACACCAGTGGAATAAACTGATTACATCTCATCAGGAACGCGATCACGCCATCAGCGAAGAGATAAGCCGTTTAGAGAAATTGCATCGTTTAGCCGAGAAATTATTGCGCGATATTAAACAATGTGATACAAACTTAGATGATTTAGAGCGAAAAATTGCCGAAGAAGAGAAACGCGTGCAACGATTAAATCCATTGGATGCCAAATTTAATTGTGATCAAATTGAAGCGGAATTAAAGCAAGAGGAGGAACGAATTAAAACAATGTTCAAAGACGTGCAGACACTTCGTGATGGACGCTATCATAAGGCAACTGAATTGCATAATCGTGTCCAACAGCTTCATCAGCGATGGTCTAATTTGAAGCTCGATTTTCAGACCAAAGTTGTTCAAGTATTGGCGGATAGAAGAGCTCAAGCACTTAAGAAACCGTTGACCGAAGAGGAACTAATTAAGTCTAATCCTTCATTCAAATTTTTGCACGATTGTATCCAATGGGTGGCCGAACGACTCAAAAAACTTGAAGAACTGGATTATGGCCACGATTTGCAATCTGTTAAAGCTTTAATCGATCAGTACAAGAGTGAACATCGAACTATTGAACAATTTCAAGGCAAAGTAGACCAATGCGATTCGAAGAGAAATCAATTTCAAGGCGAAGAGTACGAGATATACGTTCGAATGCTTAATCGTCTTCATAAGTCATATTCGGAACTATTAGTATTATCTAATAAACGATTGAGCGATTTGGATACTTTATTAGACTTTGTACAGGCAGCTACTAATGAATTGAAATGGTTATCCGATAAGGAAGAGATAGAGGTTTCAAGAGATTGGAGCTCGAAAACCATTAATTTAGTTGAGCTCGAACAGCACCACAGACAGCTAATTGTTGATCTTGAGAGGCGTGAACATCAGTTCAATTCAGTACAAGACAGAGGTGAGAGTCTTATTAGACAACGACATCCCGCAACCAAATGCATTGAAGGGCTTATGGCAAAAATGCAGTCTCAGTGGTCATGGCTTCTTCAGCTCATTAATTGCCTTGAAGATCATTTGAAGCATACCGCCGACAATCACCAATTTTATAATGAATCGCGAGAATGCGATCAATGGCTTTCCCGAACCGAAGAAAAACTGAACACTACTTATAGTAAGCAAAACTTTTCGATCGAAGAAGGAGAACACTTGCTTAAGGAGATGAATAACCTTAAGGATGATATAACTAAATTTGGACAAATCGTTAGTCAATTAGTTTCACGAAGCAAAGACGTGCTACCATTAAAGCAACGCAAAGCGCCACTTCCTCGTCCAATCAAAGTGCGAGCGCTATGTATGGTTAAACAGGGAACGTCAACCATAACAAAGAGCGAACAGGTGACACTTCACGATAACTCCCAAAAAGCCAAATGGAGAGTTGTCACCTCATCTGGAGCTGAGTTGAATGTTCCTGGTGTTTGCTTTATTATTCCACCGCCAGATCAAGAAGCGATTGACACCGCAAATGACTTGAAGAAGAAATACGAAACACTCGTATCGCTTTGGGCTCGAAAACATCATAAGCTCAGACAAAATATGATTTTCGCTACGCTTAAGATTGTTAAAGGATGGGATTACAAAACATATTGCAGTATGGATCCCAATCAGCGAAACGCCATTATCAAAGCGTTAGAAGACGATATCGACAAAATAGTGCGTGAAGGTCCGCGCGATGATTCCGGATCGCGACGATTGCTAGAAGAGATGGATGCGCTTAAAAAGAAATTTGCTGAATTCGACGCTCGTTTAAGAGCAGAACAGGATGAAAAATCTTTGCAGGCGTTAACCAAAAAGTTTGCTGATGTCGCATCTCCTTTGTTGGACAGATTAACCGAAAAAGAACGTATTTTAGTGCAACGCGCTCACAACCAATTACCTCGTGATCGCGATTCGTTAGAAAGTCTTGTGATTGAACACAAAGAATTCGAGAGTGACCTTAACTCATATGAGCCACAAATTCAATCGATGAAGAATTTGTTGAAAGACATTCCAACTCGATCTGCAGCCGTTCAAGGAAAGCATGACAGCATCATTGAATTATGGAATAGAATCCAAAGTTTGTCTCAGCTTTACGTCGAAAGGCTAAAAGCAGTGGAAATCGCTTTGATTGATATCGAAAGTGCCACGAAATTAGTTTCTAATGTTGAATTACGTTTGGCATCGGTGGACGATATGCCCGCGGATGAAGTGGCGCTCAGACGTATACACAGCGAACTGGTCGATATTCAGGGCGATATTCAACGAAATAACACTGCTTTCGATCAATTGGTTAGTGGTGTGACTAAAGTTAGGCGTGTGGTTGAAAAGACTCGACCAAAACAGGCCACACATTCAGACGTGACTCGATTGGAGGAAGAAGTAAAAACACTGACACGAAGATGGGAAAATTGCGCAAATCAATTAATTGAGAGGTTTGTTCGTTTTACTTTTTAGTTTATACCGATAATTATCATTTGTTTATTTAGATTAAGAAGCGCTGAAGCGTGCGCTGAATTGCTTCACTCGTACAAGAGTCGCATGGATAGTGAACGTTCGTGGTTGAGTCAAATGACTGCTAAAGTTAATACATTGGTTACTCGAAGGGAAATTGATTTGGCCACTGTATGATCCATTCTTTTTGTTTATGTTTAGATATAAAATGTTTCATTTTCGGTTATTTATTTAGAAACTGTACGAACAATTAGCTGAGCGCAAGCCATCTATTGAGGACACGAATGCCTCGGGCGGCAGATTTATTAGAGAAGCCAAAATATACGATCTTAAACTTAAGAATTATCGCGAGGGCTTAGAAGATTCGCACCCAAGTCTGGACGCGAGCGCCAAAAGAGCTCGAAGAACTCCCGGAGCGGACATTGTAGCGCAAGAATTGGATCAAATGAACAAAGAATATGCCGCACTAATTGATGCCGTGCATCAACAGCTTAACCAATTGCAAGATGATGAGGCAAAGTTGCAAGAAAAAAGGGTAAGTCATCCCAATTTGTTTGTGTTTTCATTTATAGTTTGTATGAACGCATGCGAAATGAGATCGAGTTTTAAAAATATTTATTGAGTTGATATTAATTTTATTGATAAGAACTAAGTATTTCCTTATATATTATTTTTTGCGTTGCGAATTATTAGGTTAATTTATTTATTTGTTTGTTGGATTTTATTTTATTTAATTTTATTTGTGTTTCGAATTCGTGTCGAAATTTTGTTTAATTTATAAATTGAATGGATTAATTTTTTTTTTACTAAATGCACAAAAAATGATAATACTAAAAGTGTTTAAAAAAACTTTAAACGTTGATAACTTAATGGAAATGTGCATAATGTGCATGGTTTACACTATTTACCGATTATATCACTTAAATTGTTTCCAGTATTAAATAATATGTGTTATAACTAAATGATAATACGAAATTGAAGCGTTTTTTAATAATAATTTTTAATTTTACTCTATTTAATTTTAATTTGGGTGTCTGTTTATATGCATGTTCAATGTGTTCGTCTTAAACATAAGTTTTCATCATTTATGGGAATTACTAGTGTACTTACATTCCTTTCCCTCTTCTCTTTTTTTCCAAACCAATTTTAATTTTCAATAGCTAATCACCAAACTGTCATTCAAGACATATCACTCTGATTTGGGTCTTATGGTTAGCCAATCACCTGAATTAATGGATTCTGATAACAATAATTCTATCACTTCTAATAACTATCAACAATTAATAACAAGCGATGCGGTTCTTAATAAGGCTGTTCATAATTCTAATAATAAAACTTATCAAACCACTACTATTTTGTTAAAGTCAAATGAAAAAGAGTCTGTAACTAAAAGGTATACGAGTACCGGTCAATTAAAACAATTCATTAATGAGGGAAACCAATTCAATGTCGAGGGAATGTTAGGTGAAACCGGTGTTTCAGAACCGGATAATAAGTCTCAAGCATTAAGTTTTACTGAGATTAAATCTATACGACGTAATAAAAGCGAATCTACATCTACTGAAGACAAATTAACAAACAAACGCGAAACAAGTAGCTCTACTTCTCCACCCTCTCCTAAAAAGTCGAAATCTCCCAGTGATGTCGTAAAAGCTAGCATGAAATCGAAAAAAGTTTCAAACAATGTTGAAACACAAATTAGTTTGCGTCCAATAGCAGGCAGTCTCACAGACCGAACATTGTTTCATATCAGAGAAAGTTCTGTTACTGGAACAGATAGTTTTCCAACTTCACAACAATTTAGTGAACAAGAGAATAGTGAAACTGAAAATGAAGAACAATTGGCTCAGTTTAGTCAAACATCTGAAAACATTTCTGAAAGTAATTCGAAAGGTGTGCTAAATAAGTCTGCTGTTCAATCAAAGTTGTCATTTAAAACAGACCAAACTCGAAGAGATAGAAATTTTGAAGAATCTGTGACTAATTATGAATCAATAATTAAAGGTAAATCATCAAAGAGTTATCATATAACCAAAGAAAGTAATGTTGAAAGTTGGACGCTATCTGGCAGTGACTCTCGTTTTAAAACTGTTCAAAAGTCTTCAAAATTAGATAACATAGATATTGAAAGAAAATTGCGTGAATCTATGGATGAAAGTAATTTCCAAAAATTCATTACTGAGTCTGGAATTCATTCTAAAAAGAGTGATCAAAGTAGTGATAGTAATATAAAAGAGTCTGCAACTAAATATGAATCAATACTTAGCGGAAAAACATCGAAGAGCTATCAATCGCTCAAACAATCGCAATTTCAAACTGGTTTTAAAACTGTTCAAAAGTCCTCAAAATTCGATAACATAGATATTGAAAGAAAATTGGGTCAATCTATGGATGAAAGTAATTCCCAAAAATTCATTACTGAGTCTGGAATTCATTCTAAAAAGTCTTTAATGACTGATCAAAGTAGTGATAGTAATGTGAAAGAGTCTGCGACTAAATCTGAATCAATACTTAGCGAGAAAACATCGAAGAACAATGAATCGCTCAAACATTCGCAATTTCAAACTGATTTATCGAATGTCATATCTACTGAAAAACAGGGTCCTATGGAAGCAATCCAATCATTAAATGCTAATGAACGTGATTTACAGAAACCATCATCTCTTTTATTAGAGAAACTAACCTCTAAATCATTCCCAAAGCAAAAAGATTTGCAGAAACCTATTGAAACAGCCGATGTCTTAACTTTAACTGATAAGTTAAGTGAACCTGCGAACAGACAATCTCCTTCTGAAACATTACCAAACGCTCGCGAAGCAACTAAAACTGGCTCAAAGTCTCCGCCATCGCATAAAAAGGTGAAATCTCCCAGTGATATCGTAAAAGCTAGCATGAAATCGCAGGAAGTTTCAGACAATGTTGAAAAACAAATTAGTTTGCGTCCAATAGCAGGCAGTCTCACAGACCAAACATTGTTTGAAATTGAAGAATCAGAGTCTATTACTGGAACAGATAGTATTCCAGAGTCACAGCAATTAAGTGAACAAAAGAATAGTGAAACTGAAAATGATGAACAATTGGCTCAATTTAGCCAAACTTCTGAACGCATTTCTGATAGTATTTTGAAAGATGTTATCAATGAGTCTGCGATTCAATCAAAAATGTCTTTTAAAACAGACCAAACTCAAGGTGATAAAAATTCTGATGGAACTGTGACTAATTATGAATCAAAAATTAAAGATAAATCATCAAAGAGTTATGTTATTACCGAACAATTACCGAGTCTTTCTTTACCATCAATTATTGAAAGAGGACTCTATAATCCAAAAGAGAAACGTATAATACATCCAGAATCGGGACAACTATTAACGTTAACGCAAGCAATTTCGTGTGATATCGTTGACAAACAATCCAAAATAATTGAGCCCAAAACGAAAAAATCTATTACTCTCGAAGACGCCATAAATAAAGGTATTGTGGATGCGATTAATATGGACATCACTTCCGCCAGCGAACGAAAAATGTCTTTAGTGGAAGCTGTTAACACCAATTATATATCAATTGCATCATCTGTGACACCGAAATCAGATGCAGACTCGCTATTACCTCAAATACCACTTACAGAGAGCACAGCTTTAGAAAGTGGTTTGATTAATGTTGAAACCATGCAGTTTACACATCCGAGTATTTCAGAACCGGCTAATAAGTCTCAACCATTAAGTATTACTGAGATTAAAAGTGATAAAATCGAATCTACATCTTCTGAAGACAAATTAGCAAACAAACCAGAAACAAATAGATCTACTTCTCCACCCTCTCCTAAAAAGGCGAAATCTCCCAGTGATGTCGTGAAAGCCATTATGAAATCGGAGAAAGTTTCAAACAATGATGAAACGCCAATTATTTTGCATCCAATGGCAGGCACTCTCACAGACCAAACATTGTTTCATATTAAAGAAAGTTCTATTACTGGAACAGATAGTATTCCAGAGTCACAGCAATTATGTGAACAAAAGATTAGTGAAACTGAAAATGAAGAACAATTGGCTCAGTTTAGCGAAACATCTGAAAACATTTCTGATAGTAATTTGGAAGATGTGCTAAATAAGTCTGCTGTTCAATCGAAATTGCCATTCAAAACAGACCAAACTCAAATTGATAATAATTTTGAAGAATCTGTGACTAATTATGAATCAGTAATTGAAGGTTATGTTATTACCGAAGAAAGTAATGTTGAAAGTTTGACTCTATCTGGCAGTGATCCTCGTTTAGAAACTGTTCAAAAGTCCTCAAAATTAGATAACATAGATATTGAAAGAAAATTGGGTCAATCTATGGATGAAAGTAATTCCCAAAAATTCATTACTGAGTCTGGAATTCATTCTAAAAAGTCTTTAATGACTGATCAAAGTAGTGATAGTAATGTGAAAGAGTCTGCGACTAAATCTGAATCAATACTTAGCGAGAAAACATCGAAGAACAATGAATCGCTCAAACATTCGCAATTTCAAACTGATTTATCGAATGTCATATCTACTGAAAAACAGGGTCCTATGGAAGCAATCCAATCATTAAATGCTAATGAACGTGATTTACAGAAACCATCATCTCTTTTATTAGAGAAACTAACCTCTAAATCATTCCCAAAGCAAAAAGATTTGCAGAAACCTATTGAAACAGCCGATGTCTTAACTTTAACTGATAAGTTAAGTGAACCTGCGAACAGACAATCTCCTTCTGAAACATTACCAAACGCTCGCGAAGCAACTAAAACTGGCTCAAAGTCTCCGCCATCGCATAAAAAGGTGAAATCTCCCAGTGATATCGTAAAAGCTAGCATGAAATCGCAGGAAGTTTCAGACAATGTTGAAAAACAAATTAGTTTGCGTCCAATAGCAGGCAGTCTCACAGACCAAACATTGTTTGAAATTGAAGAATCAGAGTCTATTACTGGAACAGATAGTATTCCAGAGTCACAGCAATTAAGTGAACAAAAGAATAGTGAAACTGAAAATGATGAACAATTGGCTCAATTTAGCCAAACTTCTGAACGCATTTCTGATAGTATTTTGAAAGATGTTATCAATGAGTCTGCGATTCAATCAAAAATGTCTTTTAAAACAGACCAAACTCAAGGTGATAAAAATTCTGATGGAACTGTGACTAATTATGAATCAAAAATTAAAGATAAATCATCAAAGAGTTATGTTATTACCGAACAATTACCGAGTCTTTCTTTACCATCAATTATTGAAAGAGGACTCTATAATCCAAAAGAGAAACGTATAATACATCCAGAATCGGGACAACTATTAACGTTAACGCAAGCAATTTCGTGTGATATCGTTGACAAACAATCCAAAATAATTGAGCCCAAAACGAAAAAATCTATTACTCTCGAAGACGCCATAAACAAAGGCATTGTGGATGCGATTAATTGTGATATTACTTCCGCCAGCGAACGAAAAATGTCTTTAGTGGAAGCTGTTAACACCAATTATATATCATTTCCATCATCGGTGACACCGAAATCAGATGCAGACTCGCGATTACCTCAAATAGCACTGACAGAAAACGCTGCTTTAGAAAGTGGTTTAATTAATGTTGAAACGATGCAGTTTACGCATCCCATTAACAAAGAAGTGATGTCGATTAGTGATGCATTTGCGAAGGGATTTCTTTTTGATGTGTCTAAATATGAGCGCACTGTTATGGAGTCTGAAGTACCGGTCATCGAAGAAGGCGTTAAGCCTGTAAAGCAAAGCTCTAAACCAATTAGTTTTGCCAAAGATAAACGTAGTGATAAAATGCAAAGCGATTCCAAAATACCTCAACTAAAACAAAGTATTGACTTTAAAAAGCTCGATAAAGATGGCGATCTATCTGTTATTAGCGCTCAAAAAGCGGATAAAAAATTAATAACCGATAAAAATGATGAAAATTTAGTTTTAAATATTGATGCTAAAACTCAGTCTCAAATTACCACTTCTATCGTTAAAACAACAATGGAGACTGTGATCACTACTAAAGGCGATGTTATACTTAAAACATCGAGTGCTTTGCAATCAACAGCACGCCAAATAAAAACTGGTGAATTAAATTTAAGTACAGGAGAGTTTGTTTTGTCAACCACTGGAGAAAAAATTTCTATATCTGAGGCATTAAAAAGAAATCTATTGCAATCTCAAGAGATTTCTATGCTCGATAAGCAAACTGGTATTCATAAGTATACCATTTCTGGTGCTTTTAATTGGCTGTTTAACAAAGAAAACAATAAATTCAAAGATCCTCAAACTGGCCAAATGCTATCATTCGATGATTTAGTTAATAAGGGTTATGTGGATATGAACGCATTAATCTATGATTCAGTTGAGGGTACAACCAAATCGACCGCAGAGGCTATAAGGGAGGGTAAAATAGACATAAAAACGGGAAATGTGACCGATTCTCGAACTAAGCAACAGATATCACTGACTGAAGCGACAAAAACGGGTCTAATAGCTGTATTGTCGAGTAGTAGTCCAATAACTTCGGAAAGTGCAGTTAGCGGTGCCGTTTCTAATGCAATGACTAGCTCTATATCGAAATCAGGTACAGTATCGGTCAGCACGGAAGCTATATCGCCGATACCAAAGAAAAGGACCGCTTCTATTAAATCTCAGACTGAATTGAGAGGCGAAGAGATAAGTACCACTACAACTGTGACCACTACTAAATTAAAACCATATACTGAGGTGAGAATAAGATGGAATGATTCGTTTGCTCGAATATAGAAATAGCTGTTATCTATTTTCAATATGTTTATTTTGAAAAGTGTTATCGTTTTAAGCACGAATCCTCCTAATGATTAATTTAAATAACTATCTAACGGTGCGATGGGTTTTGTCATTACTAATGCCTAATTTAAGCTAATATAACATTACTGTATTGATATTATATATATTGTTGTGTTTGCTCGCAATGTATTTACTGTTTTTTGCATATCGCGAATGCTTGCCGTTATCATTAACTGCAAACAAAGGCTGCATACGGCTCCGCATAATTTATGTATGCTTGCGCTTAGCTTTCAATCCGTTCTTCATTCTAATAATATTCAATTATTTTAGGCTGCGATTATGGAAAAGTTTCATCTTTGCGAAGACGGCATTAAAGAGCTTAATTCGTGGCTTTCGGATGTGGAACAACGTTTGGCTAATTTGGGTCCAGTGAGGGAACGCGACGAAGAAGTTAGGAAACAGATCTCTATTGTTGAGGTATTCTCACATAAAAATTATTCCACTTTATATTTACTAATGTGTTATCCATTCATTCATTAGGAGATAATTCGTGATTTAGAATCGCATCAAAGACAAGTGGTTACAACATTGGATTACTCTCACGTTATCGCACAACAGGGCGCAGACTTTATGAATCCCGAAGATATTAGTCGAGTGCAAAAAAGCGCGGATGCGTTGAGACGCAGATATGATTTGGCGTGCGATCATTCTGAGCGTTTACTGCGAAGACTTGGAGCTAGTTTTGAGGAATTAAAGAAATTTAGAACTGAATTAACCACATTTAATACGTGGCTTAATAATGCTCAGCGAACGTTGAATGATAAAGAAAAGGCAGTGAAAGCGTTTAAAGATCAAAACGATACTTTTAGAGAATTCACAAATGATGTGATCGCACATCAGGCAGATCTCCGTTTTATCTCAATAGCTTTACAGCGTTTTATCGACGAAACTAAAGATTATTTGGTATCGCTTAACGAATTCCGCGGTAGTCTTCCGCGTCGGTTAAATAATATCGAATCCTCTGAATCTCACTTCAAATCTGAGGTTCAACAAGCAAGCGATGAATATTATAAGCTTCTGGATCGCGTAAATGCGCTCAATGATCGTCTCAGCGGTTTGGGTGACAAACAGCGTAATTTTGCCGACTCTTATGATAGAGCCAGTCGTTGGTTGAGTGACACGAAGAAGAATGTCAAACGAGTAATGGATGAAAAAGTAGGCGCAGAACCGCGAGCAATACAGGATCATTTGGATCGAGTGAAATCTCTAAGTATTGAAGTGGCCAGCGGTGGAAGACTTATCGATAACGTTAAACAATCGGGCAAAGTATTGGTCGAAAGTTTGGAACAGCTAGAAGTTTCGCCGTCAGAGATAAAATCGATCGAAGATAAAATTCGACAAATGGAAAGCGATTATAATAATTTAAAGAATAGTCTCAACGATAAAACAAGTCAATTGCAATCGGCTTTAGCTCAGGCACAGGACGCTCAAGAAAGAGAAAGGAACAGACTTATGCAAACGGGACGCTTTCAAGACGCTATCGCAGCTTTCGAGAAATGGCTTTCTGAGGCAGAAGAGATGGTCGCAAACCAAAAACCGCCATCTGCTGATTATAATGTGGTGAAATCGCAATTACAAGAGCAAAAGTTTCTTAAAAAGCTATTACTTGACAGACAAAATAGTATGGCTTCGTTGGCAAATATGGGCAAAGAACTCATGAAAAATTTGGACTATTCTGAAAGATCTCAAGTTGAGAGGCAGCTCAATGATATTATACGCAGATTCGATACGTTAAGTACTGGATGTGATGAAAGAATGGCTGCTCTCGAACGAACGCTTCCAATTGCTCGCGCTTTTGCTGAAAAGATAGGACCACTTCAAGACTGGCTCGAGAATTCTGAGCGTAAACTCAGTTCAATGATGACAATACCCACAGATCAGGACCGCATTCGCAAACGAATAGCCGAACACAGGAATTTACATCAGGATATTATTGGACACAAACGGGACTTTGAAGAACTCACTGAAATCGCACAGAATCTGATGAGTTTAGTGGGTGACGATGAGGCACAGATCGTTGTCGACACATTACAAGAAGTGACTGATCGTTACGCCAAATTAGTTGAAGATAGTGTAGCGCTTGGACAACGTCTTAACGAATCGCACGAAGAAATCGCCACATTTGTATTAGGATTTGAAGATTTGTTGGCGTGGATCGACGAAATGAATTCGCGATTGAATCGATTTAAAGTTTTAAGTATTTTCGTGGACAAACTTCGGGAACAACTGGACGAACTCACGGAAATATCCGAAGAAATCGTTGCGCATCGCAAAAAAATATCGGATGTGGTTAATTCTGGTCAAGAAATAATGAAACACGCGTCTGGAGATGACTCCATTTTTATTAAATCTAAGTTAGATCAGCTTCAAGTCAAATTTAGCGAATTGACGCACAAGGCTTCAGATAAGTTACGTCAAGCTCAAGACGCACTGCCGATCGCTGAGAACTTTCATTTGGCTCATAATAAACTAAACGCGTGGATGGATGACGCCGAACGTTCTCTCAAACAAATCGATTCTCTTAGTCTTAGTCAACAGGAATCAACAATACAACGACTTGAGTCACAAGTTCCAGAAAATCGTTCGTTATTAGAGACGATTAATAATTTGGGTCCACAATTGGGTCATATATCTCCAGGTCAAGGAGCGGCTACTGTTGAAGGTTTTGTAATGAAGGCAACGCGTAGATTCGACGCCATTTGCTCTCAAATACAACGCAAAGCTGAACGCATTGAATTGACTAAACAGCGAAATAACGAAGTAATTGGAGATATTGACGAATTGTTTGATTGGTTCCGCGATGCGGAGCGACAACTATTAGAGGCTGAGCCAATAACACCAAATCCCGAACAATTGGCTATTCTTCTCAAAGAAACAAAATCGCTTAATGACGACATAAACAGCCAAAAAGGACGCGTTAGAGATATCTTAACAAATGCCAAAAAAGTGATGCGTGATTCGTCATCAGATGATTTGGCTAATATAAGAGCTAAAGCTGATGACCTTAAAGAACTGGCTAATCATGTTTCGCAATTATGTCACGACAGACTCTCCGCTTTAGAACAAGCGCTACCATTAGCCGAACACTTCTTCGAAGCGCACGCCGAGTTATCTCAATGGTTGGACGAAGCGGAAAACGAGGTCCAATTGCTCGGAAAGCCAGCAATTAATGCGTCGCAAATCATTAAACAGCAACAAATTACTAAAGCGTTAATTCAATCGGTGGCCGATCATAAACCATTGCTCGATAAGTTGAATAAAACTGGCGCCGCATTATTGAAGTTAATACCGGAAGATGAGGGACGAAAGATACGTCAAATAATCGATAGCGACAATAATAGGTATAATGCGCTGCGAAATATTCTTCGAGAACAACAAAATGCTTTGGAAGCTGCACTTCAAGCCACCTCTCAATTCGTCGATAAGTTGGACGGAATGTTGAATGCGCTGAATAATACGGCTGATCAGTTGAAAAATGCTGAACCAATAGCTGCACATCCAGAGCGCATTCAGGAACAAATTCAAGACAATAATGCAATACTCAATGATTTAGAGAAAAGAGCGGACGCTCTCGAAGCTGTTCGACACGCGGCCAAAGATGTTATTTTAAAGGCTGGAAAGAGTGATGAACCAGCGATCAGAGATATTAAGAATAAACTGAATAAATTGAATGATTTGTGGGATCACGTACAGAAGTCTGCTAAAGGAAGAGGCAAATCATTGGATGACGCGCTTAAAGTGGCAAAACGTTTCTGGGATGAACTCAATAATGTAATGAAAGCATTAAAGGATATTCAAGACAATCTTAATAATCAAGAGCCACCGGCCTCTGAACCAACTGTTATTCAACAACAACAGGACACGCTTCAAGATATTAAGCAAGACATCGATCACACCAAACCAGAAGTGGATCACGTGAAGAAAACTGGTAAAAATCTTCTGGATCTTTGCGGTGAACCCGATAAACCAGAAGTCAAGAAACATATTGATGATCTCGATAACGCCTGGGATAATGTGACTTCACTTTTCGCTAAGAGAGAGAAAAATCTGATCGATGCCATGGAAAAGGCCATGAATTTCCACGAAACGTTGCAAAACTTATTAGAATTTCTGGATTACGCTGAAGACAAGTTGGCGAATATGGGTCCAATCGCAGCCGATATCGAAGCAATTAAGGGCCAAATTAAGGATTTGAAAAATTTCAAGTCAGAAGTTGATCCTCATATGATAGAAGTAGAAGCGCTTAATAGACAGGCGCACGAACTTCTCGAAAGTGTGTCACCAAATCAAGCGCGAGCTATAAGAGAGCCATTAAACGAAATTAATCGTCGTTGGGATGACTTATTGAAGGGTATTGTTGATCGACACAGCGAATTAGAGAACGCATTATTGAAATTGGGACAATTCCAACACGCGCTCAATGAGTTCTTAGCGTGGATTCAAAAGACTGAGAGAACTCTCGACGAAATGAGACCAGTATTTGGTGATCCGCAAGTGATTGAAGTAGAGTTGGCTAAACACAAGGTTTTGATGAATGACATACACGCTCATCAAACAATAGTTGACACACTCAACAGAGCGGGAAAACAGTTGATGGACAGCGAAAGGGGAACTGAGAACGCAAGAGCAACGCAGCGAAAACTCAATGATCTTAACTCTCGTTGGCAGCAATTGCAAGACAAAGCTAATCAAAGACAAAAGGAACTCGAGGACGCTCTAAAGGAAGCGCAAGCATTTAATCACGAAATTCAAGATCTTTTGATGTGGTTGAACGATGTTGATGGACAACTTGCAGCTTCGAAACCAGTTGGAGGACTTCCAGAAACAGCCAGAGAGCAATTAAATCGTTTTATGGAATTGTATAATGAACTGGAATCAAATCGAGGAAAAGTGGAGAATGTTTTAAAACAGGGACAGGACTACTTGAAACGGTCGACTGAAGGTGCAGCTACTAATTTGCAGCATAACCTTAAAACATTGAAGCAAAGGTGGGATAATGTTCTGAGTCGAGCCAACGATCGAAAGATTAAGCTGGAAATCGCTCTTCGAGAGGCAACTGAATTCCACGAAGCATTGCAGGCGTTTGTTGATTGGTTGACGTCATCCGAAAAATATTTGTCAAATGTACAACCCGTTAGCAGAGTTTTGGACAGAGTTTTGAAGCAAATCGAGGAACACAAACAATTCCAGAAAGATATATCGGATCATCGCGAAACAATGCTTAATCTCGACAAAAAGGGCACTCATCTCAAATATTTTAGCCAAAAGCAAGATGTGATATTAATTAAGAATCTTTTAGTAAGCGTTCAGCATCGGTGGGAAAAAGTAGTGTCGAAGGCAGCGGAACGAACGCGCGCTTTAGATCACGGACACAAAGAGGCCAAAGAATTCCAGGACGCGTGGAGTGATCTAATATCATGGCTGGACGACGCGGAGAAGACATTCGCCAGTTTACAACAGGCGGGCAATGAACCCGATCGTATTAAGCAGCTATTATCTCGCCATAAAGAGTTCCAAAGAGCTTTGGGCGCAAAACAGGCCACATATGACTCGACTATGAAACTCGGCCGCGCATTGAAAGAAAAGGCACCGAAACCTGATCATTCCATTCTACAAGACATGCTCGACGAGCTTAAGAACAAATGGAACTCAGTTTGCAACAAATCGGTTGACAGGCAGCGTAAGTTAGAGGAAGCACTTCTATATTCGGGACAATTCAAAGACGCGGTTCAGGCTCTTATTGATTGGTTAGATAAGGCTAAACAGCAGTTAGCGATCGACAAACCAGTTCACGGCGATCTCGACACTGTCACCGCTTTGGTCGATCAACATAAAAGTTTTCAGGAAGATCTTAAAAGTAGAGCTAAAAATTTAAGTTCAGTTCGAAAAACAGCTTCAGAACTGTTGCAAACCGCGAACCACGAGGACGCTCAACATATTAAAGAACAGATGAGTATTTTGAATTCGAAATGGGAAGAAGTGGAGAGACTTAGCGAACAGAAACAGAGAAAATTGGAAGACGCGTTAAGACAAGCGGAACAGTTGCACAAAGCTGTACATATGTTACTCGAATGGCTTTCCGACGCTGAAATGAAACTCCGTTTTGCTGGTCCTTTGCCTGAAGACGAGGCCACAACAAGACAGCACATCGCAGAACACGAACGCTTTATGAGCGAAATGAAACAGCAAGAGAAAAATAAAGATTCAACCATATCATTGGCTAAAGATATACTGGAGAAGTGTCATCCCGACGCCATTCCAGTTATACGTCACTGGATCACTATAATACAATCGCGTTGGGAAGAAGTGTCCGCGTGGGCCAAACAAAGGGAACAGCGATTACAGGATCACTTACGATCATTGAGAGATATAATGGAATTGTTGGAAGAATTACTTGCGTGGCTAATCGGCGCCGAAGCATCTCTTTTGGCAGCCGAAGGTGAACCATTGCCTGATGATATTATTACTCTGGAAAACTTGATTGAAGAACATCAAAGATTTATCGATGATATGAATAGGAAAGAACCAGATGTTGACCGAGTGATCAAAGCATTCTCTTCGAAACGTCAGCCAACACCGCAATCACAACCATCGAAAGGTCGCGATTACGATAAGATGCGTAGAGGTGTTCCGCCGCGAACTTCCACTCCTATACGCGGAGTCGAACCAGAAATCAAACATCCAAGAGCTCGTGAACTCATGGAAAAATGGAGAATTGTGTGGAAATTAGCGATGGAAAGAATGAAGAGACTTCAGGATAAACTTAACTACAATCGAGAACTCGACAGAATGAGGAACTTTGATTTCGATGAATGGCGACGACGATTCTTAGCGTGGATGAACAACAAGAAAGCGCGTATAATGGACTTCTTCCGTAAAATAGATAAAGACAACGACGGAAAAGTGACAAAAGCAGACTTTATCGATGGTTTTCTCGCATCCAAATTCCCCACCAGTCGACTCGAAATGGAGAAAGTGGCCGATATATTCGATCGTAATAATGATGGTTACATCGACCATAAGGAATATCTGGACACTCTTAGACCTGATAGAGATGGTCAGCCAAAAACGGAGTCTGAAATCATTCAGGACGAGGTGCAGCGTCAAGTTGCCAAATGCACGTGTTTGGTCAGGTATAAGGTGTTCCAAGTGGGAGAAGGAAAATACAGAGTACGTTACCGTTACATACGCTTATTATTACAATCTTTATTTAATTATGTTATTTTTCTTATAGTTTGGTGAATCACAAAAACTACGTTTGGTTCGTATTCTTCGAAGCACTGTTATGGTTCGAGTGGGCGGCGGTTGGGTATCACTCGACGAATTTCTCCTTAAGAACGATCCGTGTAGAGGTTGGTTTTGAAATTACTTTACTAGTTTATGCCATCATATGTCATGTTTTGTGGCATTTGTTGCATATTTTTAATTTTGTAAAATGCATTTGTTGCGCATGAAGTTATGGCATGTTTTTTTTGTTTTATTATTATTTGCATGTTTAGCTAAAGGACGTACAAATGTCGAGCTTCGCGAACAATTTATTTTGGCTGAAGGTGTCAGTCAATCGATGACACCCTTTAAATCGAAATCTCCTATTAAACCTGATGGCTCTATTCAAACCACTGGTCCAATAACGAAGGTTTGTATTAATACGATGTAATACTGAATTGAATGAATAACATTATTGTAATGACTGAATAATTTATATATTTCGCTATTGTTATGCTTTGAATGCTTTGCTAATTTGATTGATGGCCCAGTTCTTGTATTTAATGATTAGTGATTTGATTGCATTTCTAATAATTACTAACACTTTCCATTACATGAATTAATTAAGACTGCTTAGTAAACGGTAGACCATGTTCACGATGTTTACCAGTTCAGGGCATATCTGCCAGTCCTGATCTGTATCGACCTCTGCCATGCGATTTCTCGTCGCGGATACCCATTCCGCTTCATCTATGGGTAACATTTTTATCAACATTTCATCTCAATCCCCATCTTATTAATTTATTTTCGAAATCTGTTCAACTGTTTTACCTACTATTCTTAATTTGAATAAATTTCATCGTATTTTCATTTTAACTTAGTTAATATAATTAAAACAATTTAAAACATTTCACAGATCCGAGAAAAGAGCGAAAGGAGTGTTCCCATGTCTCATACGCATCACCATCGGTATGGAAATCAAACTCAAACGAGCGATTATAGCTTCAGCGATCAGGCGGACACTTCTGGAGCTAAATCTCGACCGAGAAGTCGCCTAACTGTTGGATGTAAGCATATATAGCATATTCAAATATTTGCTTTGTGTATTAAATTATATAACTTAATCGAATATAGCAAACGGTAGTAGACCTTCAAGCAGACCAAATAGTAGACCAGGAAGCAGACAATCGAGTAGACCTCCCAGCAGAGCGGGTAGCGATTTGTCCACTGAAAGTCTAGAGGAATATCAACACCGAAAAGTAACTTCATCTTCCACTCGTAAATATGGGATTAGTAGCGTAAAACGAACGCCTTCTATTGGACGAACCACTACTACTGCTGCCAACGGATCCGCTACTCGTGACAGATGGAAATAAAAAATCGATTAATGGCGACCATTGTTATAACATTCCTTATATCTATTAACAAAACTACTAATTTATGCGCAAAACAAAGGTCAACTAATCAAACGACTAATTTAATTGTTGCAAACGGGATAACGTGCTTTAAAATAATAGCCTTTTTCGATAAATTGTCAAAACGGGAAAATAAAAACCAGACTTGTATTAATATAATTTTTTAACACTACTTAAAAGAATTGAATCATTGTTTTTATCTTTTAAAAAATTTTGGTATTATTAATTCACTCTCGAAATATAGCTATTAGTTTTGTTTTAAATGCCAATAACATTACAATCATTATTAACATTGTCTTTAACACACTTAAACAAATTATGTTTTTAAATATGTTTTATTATATATTTTACAATAGGATAGTTAATCAAAATACATTTTTATTGTAAGTAATAACACTAAATATTAGGTTTTATTAAAAAAAAATCTTTTTCTATAATATAATAAGTAAAATAACGAAAATATTTGTAACAAAAAAGCACTTATTTTTTATTTGTGTTAAATTTTACTATTGAGTCATAGGTTTTTCATACTAACTAGTCTTATAATTATAAAATTGTAACATGTAATATAATAATATTTTTAAGCAAGAACATTAAAAGTAGGTTCGGGTTTTGATCTATTTTTGATTTTTATTTATTTATACAATTTGTATGAGTGTATCCATCATAATCGCAGCGTGTGTTCAACTCGAGTTTAACACTTCTCCATTCATCTTTCAAAAGTTACTGTTTACGCGTTAGATTGTATAGTTCTTACGCATATTAACGTGTATGAACTTACTCTAACTTTAATCAACTTAATTATTCCATAGTTATAAGTATATTATCCCATAATTAGCAGCAGATTTTGGAATTTTTCAATCTCATCAGATTGATTATGAAACGTTTAATGCTTTACTTTATAAATTTAATTGTTGTTGTAGACAATGATTTTGCAAACATAAATAAAATATTTGGATAGCTTCTGGCAATGTATGTGAAATCAGTATTAAAGTTGCTGATTATGGAGAGTGCTCTCCGAAAGCTACAATAATTTAAATTACAGTAAACAAAACTGTCTTAAAAAGTTTTTGTTAAATAATTAAATATTATATGTTAATAATCTTTTTTAGTAACACTTAGAGTTTAAATAATTTTTATTTCAATGCTGAATAGAGTGCCGATAAAATTAACGATTTATTTTGATGAATTTTGGAGGAATCTAAAAAATGTGATACGTTGAGCGCTCATAGTTCGCGTAACTAACTACAATTTTGCATCTGCACTAGACTTAGATGGGAGACTAAGTTTTAAACAAAACAAGCATAGTTGCCATAACAATAATATTTTAGTAAACGAATGCTTTACATAAAACCGAACATAATAACACTAATTTTTAGTGTTTTGTGTGAAATAATCTTCAATTTTATGTTTTACAATAAAAAAAATATGAATATAAACGCGTCGACTGAGTATGTGATGCACAACTCTGATAGGTTTTACTTTTCATCATTTCAGTAAAAAGCACTGCACAAACAGTTAATTATAGATATAAATGGCACATTTGTTAACTATTCATACTAAATAATTTATTATTTTATTAAAATACTAGTTATAGTAAGCCTTATAACAATAAATCGAGAGACAAGTTAACAAAAGTATGGTCAGTGGACAACCCGTTTGAGTTAAGCAGTGATGTGTTTGAAGGCGCACTGCAAGACGAAGTGTTTTCTTACAGCATTCCTTATAACAACGATAAATCACCGAAATTAGTTAAAAAATACGATACCAATAAGAATTACATTCCGGAATCGAACATAGAAATGTTGTCACTTTCGCCAACCAGTGATGACACTCACCAATCGTTGCGCGATACGAGTATGGCCTCCACCAGCAGTACACCAACTTTAGCCAACAGTCGAACAAATACTCCAATGTTGACTCCAATGTTGGATCAGACATTGTCCGCCGCTTTTAGAGATAAGGTTAGGCGTCGAATGAAAACAGCGAAGCATAAAGTAAAGCATTTGTCGTTTCGAGACGAAATGTTTGACAAACAAGAGAAAGATATCAACGAAAAGATTGAATCGCTTTTCGATTCCCGATCAAACTGGAAACAATGCATCGAAAAAGTTCTCGAAACTCAGATTCAATTTAACAAACAAATGGTTTCGCGAGAAGAAGCGTACGATTTCTTTGTTAAAGCGAATCGGCAAACGCCACAGACTAAAATCAGCGACACTTCCGATAATAGTAGTCGAAGAGAGAGTGACGCGAACGCGTTAGAAGTGGAAGACGAAACTAACAAAGACACTCGTGTTCTCGTTAGTGATATGTTTTCGTCTGACATACAATGGAAAGTATATGAACCATGTGCTACTATTTTTAAATCAACAAAACAGATGCTTTCTGACGAAAAACCGTTTTTATACTTTCCGTCCACCACTTTAGCCGATGTTTCGTCTAAAGAAAAGCCAAGAATTGATAATATTCGTAACCAAAATGTCAATAAATTGAAAAATAGAATTATCAATGAAAATTTGACGCAGAAATTTCTGGATGAATCGTTTTGTTTTGTGACAACTGGTGAACAACAGAATCCTGTAATATCGGCCATACGTTTAACAAATTTAGACGCCGACGAAAAATTAGTAACGAAAGTGCCCTTCAGTTATATTGAAAGTAGCGAAAAGTTGGAAAACATTCAATATTCTACTACAAACTTGCATTTAAGCGAAATTAATTTTACTGACCCCGAAGAAATCGAAAACAATGCGCGATTTCGTCTGTTGTCTCTTCGATGGCAAGGCGTGCCGAAGTTTAAAGGTTATCGATTTGTTCCGCTCAATGAAAAAGAAATTCCAACCGATTTGTTTGATAGCAATACAAAGGACGATGAATCGCTGAAAGGCTACAAAGCGTTTGAGGCGAAAAGGGATAAAGCTGTTAAGCAATTAACGAAAGTTAGAAAAAGATTAGATAAACAGTCAATGAATATTGAAGATATTATAATTGAAGATGATTTGCCAAACATAAGGTATTTTAATTATTCTTTCTCATTCGCTTTGATTTGTCTAAAGTTATTCCGAAAATGATTAGCATTTTTTAACTTTAAACGATACTCGAACTGCTGCTGTATTTTTCTATACTAATTTGTTTTCTTAGAAAAAATCTATAAAAAAAGTTAAGAAAATTATATTCAATGTTTTTGATATGTCAATTAATGCTGGATCTATGAGCAGTTAAAATAGTTTAAAATTTTTTCAAATCCATCATTAATTACTACACTCTGTTTTTAAAATAAATAAAGTAATACCAATCATCGTATAATATACTAAAAGAATGATATAATTCTCTCTCTCTCTCCCTCTCTCCGTCACGTTCTCCTACAATATTATAATCAGCTACTTTTACGAACGTTACCTAACAATATATAAAATTTTTAACCGATATAGAACAATGTTTAATAACGCGAGAAAAATTAAAAGTGATAATCAACAATTAAACAATTTTTAACGAGTATTAATAATTTTAAACGTACGGGCTATGGTAGCAATAAACTGATTGATTATTGTTATGAGCGAATTAAAAAGTTAGAATTGTTTTAATTCCCGCGAAGCGGGTTTCTTAAGCTAGTCAATAACTAACAAAAATTTTAAAAAATCATAAAACAACCTGATATTTAAGAATAATTTTTGGTAAGTACATTATAAATTAAAATAATTATTAAAGTATGATTAAAAATTATTTTATTTTGTTTGTAAATCTTATATTCAATTTATTAAATGTTTAAAATTTTGGAAAAAATTTCAATCTAATTTACTAATATTTTGTCAATAATATTCTATATTAAGCTAAACAATTATTTTGCTCTCTAAAATACTGTAACCATTTTAAATGACAATCAAACTTTATAGTATGTCTGGATTCACGTCTCTGCTGACAACAGGTCACACCAAACGACCATTAAATCCGTACCGAAGAGAAAGAAAAAAAATCGGCACTACTTTATTCGGAAATATAGATATTAAAATAATAATTACAATAATGCATGCATATAATGTACCGGTGAGAGTGAGACGTAACCACAATAATACTCCAAATCAAGGATATTCTGGTAAAAAATATTATTTTTAGTTCTTTAATATTTGTTTTAGTTGAGTTTATTTTAAAAATTATTTGGTTTAGATTTAGGAGTGGAAAGTCAAGTTTGCCCATTCGTTGAAGCGGTATTTCAAAAAGAGAGCGCACAAACAAATACTGCTGAAGGACCGAAACCGACTTGGAATGAATCGCTTTGTTTGAAATTGAAGTGAGATTTTAAAACATTTTACGAACATAAGTTATAATACACTGTAGAGTAAGGTTGCTATAGGTTTGCATAAATTTCAAACATATTAGGTCATTAGACGGTGATTATTCTCCAACAAGTTTAACGAAAATAAGCGATTGTATTTATTTGAATTTATTTGACGAAGTATTGGTTAAATCGGAGGAAAATCTGACAGATGAAGGACAGAAAGTGATACGAAACTACACAGAGCGCCGATGGTTGGGTTCCTTAAAAATCCCATTTTCAACTCTTTATCTTAATAGCAAAATTGAGGGAACATTCAGTCTTAACACTCCTTCAGTGCTTTTAGGCTATGAATATGACAGCAAAGGTTGGCTTTTAGGGGCATCGAGTGGACTCTCTGGGGCATACGCTAACTCGCCTGATGTGCCGAAACGCACATATCTTACATTATTCGTTACTATAGACCCATCATTATCACTTCCAGAGCCATTACCAATAAAAGTGAGTATTGTTTAAAAGTGACAAAAGGCTATAAGTTATCAACGACTATATCGGATATTCGACACATTGTTCTCACTTTTCAACTTTTATATCTATTGCAGTGCAATACCACAGAAACCGAATCTTTAACTAACGCTGCCAAAAGGTATTGCATATTGAATTGCCATTTATTTTAATGCTAAGTTATACAGTATTTGTCTATAAACAATTAAAGTAGTTTTTAAGATGTCATTAATTTTTTTACCAAAATGGAAACGAATTAATTCTTTTTTTATCTGACAGCATAATTGTCAGATATATGGATTTGACTATGTCTGTCTGTCCACACTCTTATGTTAATTAAGTGATTTTGATCTTAACTCTAATAAAGGGAATTTACCAATTTTTTATGTTAATTAAGGGATTTAGCACGATGTCTTATGTTAATTAAGGGATTTTCAGGTCAAAAAAGCCAAATAATAGGGGCAAAAATGGCCAAAATTTACGTTTAAAATTGAGTGGCATAAGCCGCTTTTTGTTGCAAAATTAGCAAATTTTAAGCTAAAAATAGCAAAAAACAAGATCGATACGGTCATAATATCTGACTTTGTAAAGTTAATTTCAGTTATTATGTGGTCGCTCGCTCTCTCC